>PVKE010009972.1:0-43527 GCA_004027555.1 Craseonycteris thonglongyai | reverse complement strand
AAAAAAAAAAAAAAAAAGAATGAGTTGAGAATGGTTTAGAATTGAGTTTAAGAACATGGAAGATGAGATATAACTTTCTTTACACAGTGACTCTGTACACTATATACATACATGCATACACACAAATATATACTGTATTCTCTCATGGGTGTATGTGTACATGTGCATGTGTCTATATGTATATACTGTTATTTTTCAGATTTATTTAAGTCTGTGATTGCATTAGTAAGTGCTTGTAGACAAATTTGAATTTTCTCAAATGTCCTTTTTATCATTTTCTAATGCAATAAATGGGGAGGGGAAGTTCCCATCAAAATCACACAAAGGTCAGTAAATAGTTTTCCTTTAGTCTGATGAATAACTGTGTACTCACTCATCTCTTCTCTTAAAGAGCCTCAGAAACACAAAAGCTGATGTAGTATTTGTAGTTCTTAAAGCTCCTTCTCCAAACTGCTTCCTTGAATAAATCTGAAAATTCTATAACTGCATATTGGAACAGAATCAATTGTGTCATCCTTCTTAAAGATTTTCACTGTTAAAATTGAGTCTTTATACACATTTTCACAGGAGAGCTGCATGTTTTCATATCATGCTAGGTGTGCTTTCTACATAGGTAGTCAGGAAGCAGAATACAGGTATATAAGAAATGTTCAACTCCATCATATGAGACTCAGTTAAGTAAATACTAGGGTGACAGACTCTAACAGTGATTCACTGTAAAATTACTAATAGACTGTATATTATCTGTTATGCCCATATTGTGTTACCACTGAGTCAAATTAAAGGGGAGGGAAAGTTAGATTTGTGTGTCACTTTAAATTGAAGTATGCTTCAAAATACTATTTGAGCATAATGAAAGAATACCTATAGAGCAACATATGTTGGCATGGTAATGTATTAAGCCAAGATAAATGGGGCAGTCATCTGAAGCAGGAACTAATGATGGCTGAATAAGCAGTTCACAAGGTGAGACCCTGACATATATCAGGTTTGAGAGACAGAGAGAAAACATTAACAGTCCTGCTGATCAACATTTAATGAGGGTTAAAAAAAAAAAGTTTATTGGGTTTTGGTAGCCCATACCTAAAAGGAAGTCACTTTTTTTATTTGTTGCAATGACTGGGAGGCTTAGAATTCCTTCTCTACACTCCTCCTCATGCCACTTCCCCTCTGATGTCCCAACATAACTGCCAGAGCCTTAAGCCACTCAAAGAAGTACCTCTTGGTAGAGGGATAAAAAACAAATTCAAGCCACACTTCACATTTCAGAGTTTAAATTATATGGTTTTTTTCTTGGTGTTTTGGGGATTTTTTTTAGTGGAAAATTGACCTTTTATTTATTTATTTATTTATTTATTTATTAAGATTTATTTTTATTGTTCTTTTTTAAATTTATTGGGGTGACATTAATTGATATCAATTACATTGTTTCAAGGTGTACATTTTTACATCACATTGTCTATACATTGCATTATGTGCTCACCACCCAGAATCAGCTCACTTTCCATCACCATATGTTTGATTCCCCCTCCCTGCTCCCCTCCACCCATCTCTCCCACCCACCTCCCCCCTTACCCTCAGGTAACCACTAAACTATTGACTGTATCCATGAGTCTTTGTTTCTTTGTCCCTTTCAGTTTTATATTCCACCTATAAGTGAGGTCAGATGTTTCTTGATTCTTTCATTTTGACTTATTTCACTTGATAAGATGTTTTCAAGGTCCATCCATGTTGTCACAAGTTGCTGTATTTCATCTTTTCTTATTGCTGAGTAGTATTCCATAGTGTAAATGTACCACAACTTCTTTATCCAGTCATCTATCAGAGGACACTTTGGTGATTCTATGACTTGGCCACTGTGAACAGTGCTGTGATGAACATTGGGGTACATGTATTTTTGTGGATTAAGATGTTTTTATTTTTAGTCTCTATCTTGAATAACTTGTGCTACTTCACCCTTTCAGACCAGTGTGCTCCCTATTTTAGAGAACAGGGTAGTAATATATTGCCTTTGCTGGTCCCACAGCCATGCTCATTGACCTATGGAAGTTCAGCCCACTTCTTTCCCAAAAGGATCTTAAGCCATGAGCCTGGTAGAAAGGAGTATTGGATTTGGAACCCCTCTGCTACCTCCTCCATCATTTTCTCTGGTCCTCTTTCTCCCATTTCACTTGGGGTTTCCTTCACCATTCTCTTTCTCTTCATGTATTTTTACTTATTCCTACCAACCACTTACTTAGGTAACCATGATCACATTGTACCCCTAAGATATGGCTCCTGAAATTCTGTTTTCCATTTGAGATTGGGGCCATAAACAACTCTAGAGATAAGATATGTATCTAATTCTATAAGACCTGAGGCAACAATCACACAGATTGGTCAATGATTATCAAATTGAACATTTGCATAGATGACCCTGGACACAGCTGTGAATGAATGCCTATCATAGTCTGGTGACCCCTATGCAGGTAGAGACTTCCATTCAGGAATGATGAGATAGACCCTCCCACCCCCAGCCCAGCTCAGGTCATGGATAACAAGTAGATGTCTCAATAAACTCTCTCTGACTGTAGTCGTGAGCATTGTGATAACAATAAATTACCTTTCCTGCACATACGTTAGTAAGTCTCGCGCTGATCCCATAGGTCTTATAGATTAATAGGAATACTGTAATAGTGGGACTTGAAATCTCTTGAGCAGTCAGTGGGACCTTCCAGGTCCTCTCAAAGCCATCTGCAGAGGCAGCCATTGCCATCATGAGCTGGGCTTTATCATGGATGAAGCCACGCCATCAATTTGTGCATGTTTATTATTCTCATGCAGCAGCAAAAACTAGAGGTCAGTCCAGCCTGGGACAAATTCTCCAAAAGATGGAGGCAGGACAGATCAGTGATTGAAAACCTGACTCACTTTTTGCATCAAAACATGACTTCAGTTTTTGGAAGTAAGGAATCCTGTGTGGTAGCTCAGTGGGCTGCTTGGTGGTGAGTGAGAGTTCTGTTAAGTTTACTTGACCCCTTAGTTGCTCTTCACCATTGCTTCCTTTTCCTCACTAGCTTTACACTTCAAGTCATGAATGTTACCACTATTCGTTAATGTGGCATCTGCCTATTGCCTCCAGGCCTCTAGACATTCTCTTCTCCTCTTTCTTCACCTGGAAACCTCTCAATGATATTTTAGGTCTCAGTTTCTGCTCTGTCTGTTTACAACCCCATCTCTAACTTAATGATCCTCAAAATGTGGTCCCCAGACCACAATGACATTGTACAAGAGCTCATTAGAAATGCAAATTCTTGTGCTCCTGTCTTGCTTACCCCTTTAGAACATGGAGACAAATAACCAAGCAGTTATCATTCATTGTGAGGTCTGTTCAAGAGAAAGCCACAGGTACAAAATGGCATCACTTATGCTAAATCTTATGATACAAAACCTAGATTTAATACCTGACATAATTGCTATTTCAAATTCTCCCAGAAATGTAATCATAATCAACCAGCCTGGAATTCTCTGGTCAGCACCTAGGAGGTAATCTGTCATGTGGAACCTCTCTCTTTCTTCTCCACTCCTGTAGAAAGAGGCAATCTGCAAGATGAAAACCTTTGCCCTTCCCTTCTCCCCCAAAAGGAGATGTCCTGGTTTATAAATAATCCTTTCTTTTCTTTCATTAACAGCTCCTTTTCCATAAAAATGTTCCATTTTGTATAGCCCCTTAGAGTGCCCTTCTAGTTGTTAGATTAAATGCTGCTCAATTAATAAATCCCATTAATAAAGCCAATTAGATCTTCAAATTTACTCTGTTGAATTAAGTTCTTTAACATGTCTTACCCATGAAACTGGTTGCCTTACAGATCAGAGAATGTGCCTGTTTTTGTTTATGTCCTTTGTGCCCAGGTGATGTCACTGGGGGAAGTTCCAAGCCTGACTGACTGTCACATAGTAGGTACTCAATGTGTATCTATTGAATGAATGAATGAATGAATGAATGAATGATTAAAAGTAAATAAGAGGCAGAATGCTAAGGTGGTCAATATGCAGGCTCTGGAGCCACACTGCCCAGGTATCCATTGCTGGCTTCTATGTTGTACCTGGTCACGTGGCCCTAGACCAAGCTTGTCCAACCCGTGGCCTGCAGGCTTCATGAGGCCCAGAATGACTTAGATAGCAGCCCATCATAAATTTGCTTAAAACATTATGAATTTTCTCTGCAATTTTATTTTAGCTCATCAGTTATCATTAGTGCTAGAATATTTTATGTGTGGCCCAAGACAATTCTTCTGCTTCCAATGTGGGCCAGGGAAGCCAAAAGTTGGACACCCCTGCACAGTTATGTAGTCTCTATGCTTCCTGGCAGAACAGGAGTGGTCATGGCCCCGATTTTGTCAGCATAGTATGTGGATTCGATAGACTAATACTGGTAAAGTACTTTGAACAATGTCTGGCATCTAGTAAGCAGCACTATTAGGAGTATAAAAAGTCTGACATATTCATGCTGCCAGAGGATTTCATTAGATTGGATATTTGAAATTAAAATCTAGGAAAAAATATATGTATATAATCTTAATTCTATATTTTATTTCTGAGCACTTTTCAACACAGTGTCTCATGAAGAGCTGCTTTTGCTGATGTTGTTTTCTACCCAATTAACAGTGTTTATAAATTTGAAGTAGAGTTGATGAAAGCAGGCATTTGTTGAACAGCCTCTTTCACTCCTCGCCCTCTCACCTCTCCTTTTCTTAACTTTTTAAAAAGATTTATTTTATTGTTTTTGACAGAGACAGAGAGAGACAGAAAGAAGGGGGAGGGCCCAGAGCAGTCTCCATAGTTGCATGTCATCAGTTTTCAACATGGTTTCATTCCACACAGGTGGGCGGGGGCTGCGCAGGGCAGGAACTGGGCCGGGAGCCTCCCACATGGGAAGCACAACCCAGTTCAGCATATGGGTCCACACGGTCCAGGGTGAAGACTCAATCCTTGGTCCCCAGGGCTATAAAGCAAGCGCTCAACCGCCTGAGCCATCCCAGCTTCCCCATTACCTCTCCTTTTGCTCAGTCCCTTTCTTTTTTTTTTTTTTTTCTCTTTTTCCTTTTATTTTCTGGTTCCCCTTCCCCCTCTTTTCTTTTTTGTTTTCTTTCTATTTATCTACTTCCTCTCTATCACTCTCTCACCTCCCACACTGAGGACTTCCTTTTGCTTTTGATGCTTCTGGAGCTGTCACAACTGCTTTCTAACACAAAGAATCAGAGACAGCCAAGATTTAGAAGTGACTCTTAAATGCCACTATTTTTATGCTAGGAAACTGTTAAGGGGAAAGAAAAGTTTGTGCAAAAAGTGATGAATTCAGCATTGTTTCTTCACCACACCTGAGCTTCTTAGCTGTACTTTCAGCCGAGGGCATCTTGTTATAGAACTGGCCACAAAGCACAGTTGGAGGACCGCCCTGGGGCCATCTCTGGTGTCCTGATGTCCCAGCTCACCAGCAGACCACTAATTTCACAGGCATACCAACTAGACAGACCGCAGGTACTGCCCTGCTGCCTGGCATCAAATGTTTCAGCCACTCGTGCAGCATAGGGCTGGATGGGGGCAGGGGAGGGCACTTAATGGAAACAGTTGGGATCTTCGTGTGCCAAGAAGTTGGGGCAGCCCCTCACAGGTGGTAAAGCACTGATTCTGATGTTTGCTGAGAGGTTGGAGAAGGTGACTTCAGAGCTTCCTTCAAGGTAGAAATGCTGTGACTATGTTAATTCTCAACTTCAAACTGGAGTTCTACTGTACTCTAGATCACCTCACCTACCCCTCTGACCTGGCCTTTCTTAATGGTTGGTATCGTCTCCACCCTTTGGCAGACAAACCACATTTGCTCTGGGTTCTACCTTAGCCCTGTACTCTGTCTCGAGCATTAACAACAAGCCAAATACCTCGCTCTGAAGTTGCTGAGAAGATGGAGGCACCACCCACCCAGGCCGGCTGATGGTGGTTTATCGGCTCAGATGGGGGTGTGGTTTGGCTTCTGAGGGACATATGGTGAAAATGGGCCATGCCCTTCCTTGCCTCCCCTCTCAGCAGAGAAACCCTCTGATCCTCCCAGGAATGCATCTGAGTCCTCCTCCTTAAAAGCCAAACCCAATTTATAATATGCCCCAATCTCCCAGCCAAACAGGCGGCTCCTGCCAGGTCAGGAAGAGGGAAAGAGCATTGTGTGCTTCTACCTCTGGCCCCCCTTCATTTCCCTGAGCTCACATGCTCCCTCCGCATGTCACTGAGAACGTTATTTAGCCACCCTGCTGACAGCGGCAGTAAATAGAGCCCGGGCTGTTTTACATCGCTGATGAGAAGGCAGGCTCCATAACTCATCAGGCCCAATCTGACTTCACATCCGTCCTCTTCTCCTTTTTTCTCCCCAGTATCGTATTACAGAAGCAGGAATTAATACACATGGACAGAAGAGAAATGAGTTCAACTGCTCTTAGGGCTTTTGAAAGGAGGCCAGGGTCCTCAGTGGCTCCGTAAGACAAATGGATGGGTGATGGGTCAACAGGGTTGCCGTCAGCAGGCATCCCCTCATTGAGGCCCATTAGCTGTCCCTAATGATAACTGACGGTGGGGTCACCACGCATTTGGGCTTGAACTGAGATTTGGGGCTTACAGTAGAGAGAGAGCCCCCCCCCCCCCCCGCCATTCTACCAAATCTCAGTGTACAGCTGCAGGTCATGGGGACCCTGACCCAGAAAATAAAATGGTACATTTTTGTGGAATGCCTATCTCACTTCATTATTTAAGGATCAGCTGTGTATTAAAATAAGCACCTATTCATGGACTTGAATCAAATGACATGACTTTTAATGGGAAGCTTCACAGAAATTTTAGTCTTGTGATCAGCCTCTTGGAACTGGGTGGGCCTCAGGCCCTCAGGGATGGGCAATACTCTGGCTTTGGGGTCTTCTCAAATAAAACACTTTTAGAGATGAGCCCACCTATCTACCCTACTCTTCTGAAAGCATTGTTCTTAAATAGGGACGTTGCTTTGTGGAATTCAATCCACAAAGATATACAGTGAGTCTACACTGAGAGCCATGGTATCAAGTGGAACATGTGTGTGCTGGACGTAGGATGGGCAGATGGAAGTGATGTTTCGAGCCATCCCTGTGTTGCAGGACTTTGGACACATAGTTGCCTACCCCCACACCTCACTCTCTTTAGCTACTAAATGGGGAGGGTGGCATCTGCCTGCCGGGCCCTGGAGTGCATTTACTGACACAAAGGGAACTTCGCTTGTCAGCGTTCTTGCAAGGGATGTTTTTTTCTGTAGTCATCAAGCGCAGAGTCAGTGCTGATTTCCAAAGGCAGAGGGCATGTGAAAAGACAGTGTTTTGTAAATTGTCTCACTGTGTAAAACACAATTTGTATCATTATTGAGCAACTGATAGGGAATTAAGGCCAGACACTACAGAATGCTAAGTGGGACTAAGAATGCTGAGGAATTCTGTCTAACTGAGAGAATTAGACAAATGTCACCAAAGTGAGATAACTAGTAAGCGATAGCAGGAATGTCCAGGTGGGCTGGGTGTTCAGATTTTATGAACACGAGACAATCACAGCCAACCTTTATGGAGGTCTAGCATGTGCCTGGCATTGTCCTAAGGAGTTACCTGTACTTACTGTCTCTAAACCTCCCAACAAACAACCAAAATTTGTCTTCATTTTATAATTGAAGAATTGAGGCATAACAAGATGAAGAGGTTTACCCAAGATCCTATAGTGTTTGCACCCAGTTTTGTTTGCCTTCAAAGCCTCTCAAAGAAGCTTTTTCAAGAAGCTGTGGTCATGCAGGGAGGGGATACATGAGAGTTTCTGAGAAAGCCCAATTTTCTCCACCTCTCACCTGCTAAGTACTCTAGATCCCACACCCCTCATTATGTCTCAGTTTCTTCATTTGCACTAAAGTGATTGACTTAGATGACCTGACTTCTGAGATTCTAGATATACTTTTGAAAAGGGAAATTAAGCAGATTCAACCTCATTCTATGGAAGCTTCAGGTAGGTTTTAAAGTTTTTATTTTCATTGGAATGAAGAAGGTCATGGTAGAACCCCAAACTAGGCTTTATTTAGCTCTAGGAGAGGATGGCTTTTTATTTTAAAACAATGGAGATGGGGAAATTTTTCCACAACTCATCTACTGCTTTGAAATAAATTTTGTATGTGCATATATATTCAAATATAAAAAGTATACATGTATATACAACAGATGATATATATATATATATATATATATATATATATACACACATCTATGTCTATGCATACAAGCATTTATCATTATTACAATTGTAATTTTCATGCTGACTGTCCGTCTCCTATACTCAAAGCTGAGTGTTGAGACATCTGAAAATCTCAACTCTTCCTCCTTCCTCTCCCATCTTTTAGAAGTTACTGCTGCTCATTTTCCAGCTATTTCATAGTTCCTAACTTTGCTTAAAAGCATTTCTAATTTGTTACATTGAAAAGTGGATTGCAAATAAAGTTTAATACAAAATGTTTTGTACCACGAAAACTAATGCCTTATTCCCTGCTTCTCCCCCCCCCCCCAATGAATGCCAAAATTATCATAGACTCAAGGCTCATGAATAATGTATATTACCCAATTAAGTGCAAATGCTGTTCATTTCTCACGACTAGTATGTGATGCCAGTTCTGGTCTTAGAATGGGCACCGAGGCTGGGGAAGCGAGAAAGTGTTGGGGAGGGTGAGTGGTTGTGTGCATGTGTGTCTGACAGCTGAGCGCCCACAACTTGTAGCACACTCATTACATCCTGGGAGTTAAACTTTCCATGCTCAAGTGTCCAAGTCCACAGAGAGATGTTTTTTTTCCCAATCATAAATAGAACTCATTTTAAATTTTGAAATCCCCAATCCTAATAGCCTGGGAGCTCCTGCCTGGTCATGCTGCACCCCCCCACCCCCACCTGTAACCATCAGCTCTCATTGGCCATTTGGCCCCTCTGTCCAATCTGGACTGTTTCCGATCAGCCTCTGAAGGCCTCCTCTCCAGGGAAGCCAGAGCTGTGGCCCTGGAAGTAACTCCTTTTGTCCTTTTGGCTCCTCATCAAAAAGTCCTTCTTCACCAAGAGATCTTGGCAGCCTCTTGAGGCTGCTGAATTGAGTGTGTTCTCGATCTTGACTGCCAAAAACACAGAGCCAGGAAGGCATGATATAATGCCATTGCTCTCACACACCCAAGAAAGATGATCATGTCATATTTCAGAGCTTCAGTTTCCTCATCAGGAATAGAAGATGGTAAATAACAACTGTTGCTGTCCTACATGGGTGTACAGACTGGAAGTAGTGTTATCTGTAAATCCAGAAGCCTCATGCAAATGTTTTGAAAATACCCTCTTTGCTTTGAGAGTCTAGACATTGTCACTCACAGCTTCATACTGAGCATGACAAATTTCCAGGACTTGAGCTGGCCTGAGTCTGATTAATGTTGTTCATAAAAATATACATCTATCAGGGTTTCCATTTGTAGCATTTAGTTGTGCCAACTAACAGAGCCAGCCAGTGGTTTCTTAGAATTACGCCATCTAATAATGAATGCTGGAGACAGAAATTTTTTTCAGCCTGAAATCTCTTCTTATAACTCAGGGCTGATGAGTGCTGCCCTACATTTCTCGATGGATCCAATTTAACACTAGACGAAGCAGTGACTCAGACTAACTTAAATATCTCAAGACGAGTTTCACCTTTTCCTCTGAGGCCATATCAGTTCAATTGCATAAGTGCAAATTTATTGAAAGTGGTTTGGTGCTTAGCTTTTCTCTATTGGCAGTAATGGAGTTTAAATTTATAGCAGGCTGATGAATTTCAGATAAGAGAACCATTACCTTACAACAACATTAAGGAAAAATATATAACTCCAATTGCTGAACCTCGAATGCGTATTGTTTGAATGAAGGGAGATGGATGAGGTAGGCTGACATTTGCAAATGCAATTCCTTTCCATCCTCCTGGTACTAGCCCAGGAGTTTGAAAGCATGGCACATACCAGAGAGGGTTTGGGTTGGTTATGCATCACAAGTGCATTATAATAAAATTGCAGAAGTAGGATACGATCTAGAGGTGAGGATTTTTCCTTCTCTTTAGTAATGTAATTGGAGGTGTCTTCTGGCAACACACCAAGGTGTTACAGGGCTTAGGTCGTTCATTTGGTGCTTGTAATGTTCCTCTCTCATATGTCATTTTCCTTTTACCGCATGGTTTTGTCTTCCCCAGGTGTAGGACCCTGGCATTGTGGACACTAAAATAAAGGACACCCGGGACAAATGTGTGAGACTTCAGAGCTTGAAAGAGGCCTGGGCTTCTCCATCTTCTTGAGGTTCCTGGTGTATGGGACAGTGGGAGGGGTCGAAATACTGAAACAGAGTTATAGACACCACATTATATTTTTAACTTGCTATGCTGAGCAAATGAACTCTTTCAGTTAAACAATGCAATGGTATTGTGCGACACCTAAGGTATTCACAGAATGGATAAAATAGGGGTCCTGGACAGCAGCTGTTCATATGGAACACAAGTGTCTGGTTGTGTGATGAGCTTTTTCTCCCCCTTCTGTCATGTATCTCTGCAAGTGTATGAATGACCTCATGTGGAGAGAAATGCTAAGTGTGAGATCCTTTGTGAGTCTGTGTGTCAAACAGACTCTCTGCTTTCCCGTTTCCACCCCATTCCCCTATAAGCTTTAACTTTCCAAAAAGTTTCATTCTTGGGCACTTCAAGTTTTCCCAGCTCATCTATAAACTGCGTATGCCTCTGCAGGGACAGAGGTGAAGGCTTCGCAGCACCACAATGGTCTTAGGTGAGACCCCAAGCCCAGAGGCCTCCTATTCATTTCCTTAGGATGCGAGGCATTCAGCCACCAGGCAAATGGATGGTTCATCTGTGTACTTTCTCTGAGTTCCCTTCATTGCAGTTTGCCAGGTGAACCAGCCACATGGAGCCCTGAGGATGGGAAGGAATGGAAGTACAAGCCATTTCATGTCGATGAATCCCCCTGACCTGGCTGAGGATGGAGCCTTGCAAACCACCTCTGTCATTTCAGACCCGCACCTCCGGCCTGTGTGCCTGCACTGCAGGCGAGAGACAGACAGCCACCCAGCCGCACATACGGGGTCTTTTCTGCGTGGCTTGCCATCTCTGTCCCAGAATACCAGTGGCATCTCAGCACTTATAATGCAATTCACTTCCAAAGGAACACCCTAGTTTTCTGTAAATAATACCAGAGAGGTTTGATTAAAGTGAGACATTCATTTTGTAGTTATAAACACAGCAAATTTGAAAGAAAAGGGGTTGAACTCGGTTGGCTAGTCATTTATTTTGAAAAGAACAGGCTATTAACTGAACTCAGGATAGTTTGAGTGAAATTAAATAGGCAAACACTTGATGTTTTGCCAGCAGTTTTCTCAGCCAACAGATTTTGGTGTGGCCGAACCTTGGAAAGGTTGATAGTGTGTTTCTGGCCTGAAGCAAAGGACTGTGGTCCCTTTTATAATTGCCCAATAGAAAAGACCCAGACTAATGTGGCCTTTAGTGGAAAATAGTATTTCAAATGCAAATTGCAGAAGAGTGTCCAATGCTGCTTCATGAATGTTAATTACAATTTTAATTTAAGTCTTTGAGGCTCTATCAATAACGACAAGCTGTTTGTTTGTTTAATGTAAAGACAGTGACCCACATCAAAATAGAAATAAAAATAACAACAGTCATATTGTATTTTGATTTACAAACAGTTTTACAAGTAAGCAAAGAAACAGAGATTATTTAGTTTAATTTCCTTATTTTGTGGTAAAGATACGGGCCCTTAGAAATGACTCAAATGGCTTCCCTGGTGTATAGATTCCAGCCCCATCTCTTATTAATATGTTTAGTGTCTTGGCTTATAGAAATTAAATTCATGGAGTTTCTGAATTAGGAAAGACACATTAGATTTTTGATCCCATTTTAATTTTTCTCAAAACTCGATAAATATCCTTACAGTGCTTTTTAATTTTTTTTGGAAAAGAAGGAAATCGTAGGATTGATAAATAGTTTAATGTGAACCTGATGGCTTGATTAATTAATCACCAAGCTGAGAAACTACTACAATTCATGTGTCAATTCAGACAATTTTCAGGAAATGATTTGAATCAATTGCTAATAAAATTGAGGAATTTAGGAGCCATTTTCTGACTTTCAAATGACAAGGCTCATATTTAACTCAAGAGATGTGACAGTTAATGACAACATAAAAAGTACCATGAATTATTTTCCAGATCATGGGAAAATTATAGCATCTCCCCATTGAAACAGCTCTCAGCTCATCAGCATGAAAATAAACAGCCTTAATCACATGCTAAGAAATCTTTGATGCTGTTTAAAATCTAGATCCTTTTTAAAATAAACAAAGACCATAATCCTCAGAAATAATTGTAATATTTTAAACCTTTTTCTTAATACAGAGTGATAGATAAACCTAGTCTGACTGATAGAGCTGAAACCCTATGGGGGAAAGAAAATGTGTATTGTCATCTGTAGATCTAATTACTTTAAACCAGTAAAGTAGGTAGAGCTTAATTTTTCTTCTTTGCTTTAATTTATAGGCTGAGCTTTTTGATCCCATTTATATTTAAAAGAGCTTGGTTTGTATATCTTTACATAACTTTTCATTTCCAGCCAGACTCTTTAATTAATTTAAAGCTATAGCTAGATATAACAAGACAGTTATTGTGTGTTAATGAAATATCAATGAAAAGTGCACTAATCAATATTTAATCTAATTAAGGCTGATATAAGGCAATATTATTATGTAATTAACTCAGAAACAATATAAGTAATACAAGCATGTTTAAAATTTTATTAATATATTTGTTAACCATTTTTAGATCATGCTGTTTTATGAGCTTACTTGAGAGATATAAAATTAAAATGTTTGTCAAAATGCTACTGGAGCAACTATTAAATGTGGCTCTTAATCATCTTAACAGTCCTTAAGGTTCCTATGCAGTTCTAATAGTCTCACTAAGGATGAAAAATGATTTTGCCACAAACAAGAGTCCACATATAAAATCTTTCTGGAATGGTGTTTTAGTTTTTTTTAAGTTCCCATGCTACTTTGCAAAAATGACGTATCTAACAGGGCTGGTCCATGCAAGAAAGTTTGAAATATGCTCCATATTTTTATGAGTATTCCTTAAAGAACTCTATATGGTGCTGGAGAGAAAAATATATTGAAAGGTAAATGTCACTGGATTACTCTACATACATCTTATAGAATTTTAATACCACAGCTTCGTGGATGCCTACAGAATTACAACTTAGGGGATAAACTTTGGTGGGGTGGTAATTATCTCATACAAAACTCTAAATTGATTGTCATGTTTTTCAGAACTCCAAACCAAGTTACAATATGGGAAAACACTTAAGTGAGGAAGGCTCTTGACATCAAATCTGGGAGCTGACCATTGTGCACAGACATTAACAGGAGTGGTGCTGTGGAATGTATATTTGTGCTGAGTAAGGTAAAGGATGAGATCAAGGTTACAAAGTTGAAACACATTTTTAGGGTTATTGCTCAGAAAGTTCACAGTGTTTCATTTTCCCCTAAATCCCCCAAACCAATATAGCTCTTGAACCAGAGAACGCTGCCCTCTACACGTACAGATAAATGTATTTAGAGACTCTTTGGCCTCTGTAGTTGCTGGACTACCCAAAACACTGAAACACTTTTCTGTTGTTGTTTTTAAAAGATTTATTTTTATTGTTTTTGAGAGCGAGAGAGAGAGAGAGAGAGAGAGATACAGAGACAGAGAGAAGAGGGAGAGCCCAGAACATTCTCCATAGTTTCACATAATTGGTTTTTCCACATAGTTTCATTTCACAGGTGGGCAAGGGGCTGCACAGATCAGGAACTGGGCCAGTGTCTTCACCCTGGTGAGAACTGAACTGGGGGCACTCCCCAATTCAGCATATGGGTTCACACGGGCCTGGGCCGGGATTTGATCCTCGGTCCCTGGGGCTGCAAAGTGAACGCTTAACCCACTGAGCCATCCCAGCTTCCCCACTGGGAGACTTTTCTTATTCAAATAAATATAAAGATTGAATTTGGCGAAACAGTGATTTTATTCCAACAGTTTCAATCACTTCCACCAATCTTATCATTTTATTGTGAAAAGAATATAAGAGTTGACTAGGACAATTTATCGTTTGCCATTCTTAGTATGTATATCTTGCCAAAATGTTAGAACGGCATCTCTATGTTTTTATCTCTGTGACTGAGGGAGGGAAGGATAACTCATACCTTATGAATCTTCTTCTCTCCTATGAGTGATGATCACCAAGTTGAGTCATCATATGTTATATACACACAACATATTATTCTTCCTCTCTCTTGAGAAGGGCTGCAAATGCTGAAGATGACAGTTATAGAACATGTGAAAGCCATAAAAGTTGTGGGATAAAGATGTTCCAAATGAAGTAAATTTTCAAATACTTTCATATGACTATTGGTAATGAAGCCATTGATAAGTGCATGGCAAGCTAACAAGAATGGCTGCAAATGATTACCTTCACATAAGATTTTTCTGTTTTCCTAAACCATAGTTAGAACTATCTCGAGTCCACAGTTTCTGTGGTGTTACAATTCTTTTATAGCTGGATAGTTTTTATGCCTCAGCAGTTGTTAAGGCATATGAGGGAAAGATTCACAAAGCCTTCATTGTGTGCTCATGTCTGATGGTCAGGGCTAATTCTGCAATCAGTCTTGGAGGAAGAAGAAGCAAACGTCCCTGGGTGGGGGGGGGTAGGAGAGGCAGGAGACCAAGGCAGGGCTTTACCAGCCCAGTCACAAACTCTGTCTCTTACATACTGTCTCCTCAAAGAAATTTGTTTACCTTTTTAAAATCAAAGCTGACCTGTTAAAGATTCTTTGCCAATAAAGGAACAATTAATTTTTAATCTCAAGGAAACAGAAACAAAAGTAACCACCAAAAAAAAAAAAAAAAAATGAGAACTTTGGTCTGGAGCAAAGTACACAGCCTAGACTCTTTAGAAAGAGTTTCCTAGTTAAGTCATACCTGAATGTGGTGTATTCCTACTAGTCTGCTATATTACCCTTAGTTTTTTCTTCCTCCCAAAACATGGCTCTGTATTTTTTCTGTCATTCCTGAGCCTTCCCTTTTTTATCTTCAGCTCTCTTTTAAGGTAAACTTTACACACAAAAAAAGTCATCAGTTTTGAATGTACAATTTCATGAGTTTAGCATAGATGTAGATGATAAAGATAGAGATATAAGGAGATGTATAGATAAATATATAGATAATACACACACATTCTTACACGTATATAGTCATGTAATGACAACAGCAATCAAGATGTAGAATAATTTCATCACCCCCACAAGTTCCCTTCTGCCTTTTTGCAGTCAGTCCCCTCTTGTGCCAGCTGTAATAATCACTGAATTGCTTGCTGTTACTATAGTTTTGATTATTCTATGATGTTATTCTTTTTTTTTTTTTAATATTTATTTATTTATTTATTGACAGAGACAGAGAGTGATACAGAGACAGAGACAGAGAGAGAACTGAACTGGGGGAGCTCCCAGTTCAGCATATGGTTCCGCACAGGCCGGGGCCGGGATTCGATCCCTGGTCCCCGGCACTGCAAAGTGAGCACTTAACCCACTGAGCCATCCCGGCTTCCCCTATGATGTTATTCTAATGGAATCATGCAACATGCTGTCTTTTGTATCAGGGCTTCTTTTACATAGCATAATGCTTTTTTTTTATTGTTAAATTTATTGGGGTAACATTGACTGGTAATAATTAGGTAGTTTCCGGATGTACAAGTCCACATCACATCACCCATGCATCGCATTATGTGCCCATCAACCAGAATCAGCTCCCCTTCCATCACCATATATCTGGTGTCCACTCCCACCCCACCCCCACAACAGCATAATGCTTTTAAGAGTCATCAGGTCTTTGATTATTTTAGTAGTTTGTACTTCCATACCACTGAGTAGTATTCCTTGAGTAGATATACCACAGTATGTTTATCATTTCACCAATCAATATACCGTTGGGTTTTTCCAGTTGCTAGCTATTAAGAATAAAGTTTATATCAACATTTGCATACAAATCTTTTGATAGGCATGCATGCTTTCATTTATTCACCTTTAATAAATACTATAATAAGAAGTGGGAATGCTGTGTTGAATGGTAAAGGCATGTTTAACTTTCTTAGAACTGCCAAGACATTTTTAAAGTGGCTATATAACTTTGTATTCACCCTAGCAATGCATGAGAGGTCTAGCTACTTCATGTGCTCATCAACACTTAGTTTGTTGGTCTTTTATTTTAGACATTCTATTGGATATGCAATAGTTTTTCATCTGGTTTTAATCCCCATTTCAATTTAGTAGAGATGTTTAACATCTTTTCAATCCTTATCTAGTCATATACACTCTCTGATGAAGTATCTGTTCAAATCATTGTCACTTTTTAAAAAGTATTTTATTGTAAATATTCTTCATTTGTTCTGAATATAAGAGCTTTATCAGACATGTTTTGCAAATTTTCTCCCAGTATGTAACTGGCTTTTTCATTTTCAAAATAGTGTTTCTTAATTTTAACAAAATCACTTCACACTTTTTCTTATTATGACTCGTGTTTTGTGTGTGTGTGTCCTATCTTGATTGAAAGCTTTACTTAATTCAAGGTCACAAAGATTTTCTCCATACATTTTCCCATAAATTATATAGTTTAGCTCTTAATTATAGTTCTATAATTTATGCTGTGTTGTTTATTATATATGGTGTGAGATAAAGATTGAGATTTATTTTTTCAATACGAGATCCAGTTTTTTCAGCAACATTTGTTGGAAAAAAATGTTTTTTCTCTCTTTGAATTATCTTGGTTGATAATAAATTAATCTTATAGGTGTGAGACTGTTTCTAAAATCTATTCTATCTCATTAAACTACAGTGTCCATCATACTGTCTTAATTACGATAGCTTAATAGTAAGTCTTGCTCACAGGTTACATACTCCAATGACCCAGTGATTTTCAATTTCAAAATGGTCTTGAACATTCTGGCCTTTACATGCCTACAAAATTTATAATCAAATTGTCAATATCTTTAAAAATCCTAATGGGATTTTTGTTGAGATTCAAATTATGTTGAATCTCTAGATTAATTTTGTAAAACTTGATACTATAACATTATTCAGTTTCCAGATGTATGAACACTATATAATTCTCTTAGCAATATTTTTCAGTTTTCAACATGCAACTCTTATAAAGAATGTCTTATATTTTTATGTTTATGATTCTGCAAATGATATTATTTTTAATTGCAATTTTCTATTGTTGACTGCTAGGGTATAGAAATCCAATCAATTTTGTATACAGTGATCCCTCGTTTTTCGCGGTTAATGGGGACCAGAACCTTCCGCGAAAGCTGAAAAACCGCGAAGTAGGATTTGCCCCTAGGAATTTTCTCATTGGTCGATGTCGCACCGGAAACCAATCACGCACCTTTATGAGAGCCCATGGGATGGACTCTGAGTCAACTCATCTCTTTGTTGGACATGCAGGGATCCTTCTCTCTCGCGCATCCACATGAAACAACGCTCCTTTCCGCCATGTGGCTGCCGACATGGTTGTATTTTTTCATTTTTATTTTTTGATGAATATTTTGGGAAAACCCGCGAAGCACTGAAGCCACAAACCATGAAGCGCGAAGTGGCGAGGGAACACTGTATTGACATTGTATCCTGCCATCTTACTAAAATCACTTATTAGTTTGGATAGCTTTTTGTAGATTCCTTGGATTTTCTACTTAAATGATCATGTTGTCTACAGATAAGTATAGTCTTCCTTATTCCTTTTAAATGCATTTATTTTCACTTCTTTTTATTACTTTATTGCACTAGTTAAGATCTTCCACACAACAGTAAATAGAAATGGTAAAAGTAAAAGTAAATAATCCTTGTTTGTTTCCTTCTTTTTTTTGATGGAGAGAGAGACAGACAGAGAGAGACAGAGAGAAGTGGGAGGGCCCAGACCAGCCTCCACAGCTGACAGCATTAGTTTTCCATATAGTTTTACTCCACAGGGGGGCGAGGGGCTGCGCAGGGCAGGAACTAGGCCGGGAGCCTCCTGCATAGGCCCCAGCAAGAACCAAACTGGGGCCACACCCAAGTTCAGCATATGGGTCCACCCGGGCCAGAACCAGGACTCGATCCTTGGTCTTCAAGACTGCAAAGCGAGCGCTCAACCCACTGAGCCATCCCAGCTTCCCTTGTTTCCTATTATATGCATAAAGCATTCAGTCTTATGGATGACGTCAGCTCTCACTCAGTCTTTCATCAAACTGAAGAATTTTCCAACTATAGCTGAGAGAAATTTAAAAAGACATAAGTAATTAGAGAGACATATTCATGGACCTGAAGACTCGATATTATTTAGATATCAGTTCTTCTCAAATGAAACTATAGATTCAATGTAATTCCATTCAAATTTCCAGAAGGAGTTTTGATAGATGTTGAAGAGCTGTTTCTAAAATCCCTATAGAAATGTGAAAGTTTGTTTGTAAAATTGGAAAATTTGTAGTATCTCATCTAAAGATGCATTATAAAGTTACAGTAATAAAAAAATATGATATGAGTCAAGATAAATGAACAATGAAACAAAATACAGAAACTAGAAATAGATTCCCACAGATGTGGTTGGTTAGTTGGCTTTCAACAAAGAGGAAAAGTTATTTTTAGAGAATAATAGCTATTTCAGGAGATTTCTGGTCAAGAAGGCAGAGTAGGCAAATGCTGTGTTTGCCTCCTCTCACAACACAATAAAATTACAACTAAACTACAAAACAATCATCATTGAGAATTGCCTGACATCTAGCTGAATAGAAGTCCTACAACTAGGGATATAAGAAGCCATGTCAAGACTGACAGGAGAGGGTGGAGACGTAGAACAGGCTGATCCCACATCTGCTGTGGCAGTTGACAATCAGGAGAAATATCTCGCCTGCGGAGATATTCCAAAAAATAACTGATAAATTCTAAGAACTAAAGAAAGACGTGCATCCTTAAATTGAAAGGGATGACAAAGCAGGACTAAAATACACACTCCAACAATAGCACCAATGCTATATTGACATGTTGTAGATACTCCTCTAGGCCTTAACAGAAAAGAGTAAATCTATTTATTCTCACATCTTTGCTTCACAGTCTGCTTCAAAAACTTAAATAAAACGATTTGTCATCAACAACATTGAATATGAGAAGATGTGGAGCACTTGAAAGCTCAGAGAAAAATACTTGGATTCTAGAGTTCTATGCCCATATATAATGTTATTTATGGATGAGTTTGAACTCAGAAAGTCTATAATTTATAAACTGTGCCTGGAAATAACTACTTATTAGAGGATAAACTACATCAGGAAGAAAATTAATCCAGAAAGAAGCAGAAGTATGTGTGAAGGTATAGTTAAGAGAGAAGTGAGAACCAGTTGCTATTAGGTCCAAATAAGTATTCATTACAAAAAGAAAATAGTTTTAACAATATGAACTAAAATTCGAGGCATTTTTCACATGGGAATTGGTGGAGGCTAGGGCGAAAAACTGAGGAAAATGGAAGTTTGTTATGATTTTTACATTACTCTGGAGGAAACATAGTTAGTTACTAATTAACTAATTCCAGACTTTAAATAAATAAAAACTATAACTAACTACACAATTACCTCACATAGCGACTGGGGACTATTCAGTTAATGATGTTTAGCCAAATCGCTCTTGAAAAAGTATACTTTTTTTTTTTTGTATAATAACTTTTCACCTAAAAACACACTAAGCAAATAAACTCTAAGATGTGGTATTTCATGTTCAAGAAAAGACACATTCACTAGTTTACTAGATATACTTTCTAGTCAAAGAATATCATATGGAACAATTGAAACTGCAGGTCATGGTTGAATGAACCAAAATGTTTTTATTTGTAAATATAGGCCACGTGAGAAGGATAAAGAAAAGCTTCTTCCTCATCTCCTCAGTCTGTTGAGTGTGTGTGCTTTTTCCATGTCTCATGTACTTTTGGATGTAGACAGCATTTTCTTCAGTAGATACTTTTCTATTCTTTGATTTTATTTATAGGAGTTTGAGTACAAGACAAAACATGAACTCCAAAATGTTAACTAAGAAAGAGGTGCAGAATGATGAATGTACCTTCCGTTGAGTGAACCCTCCACAAACTAGCACCCACTCTGAAACTTGCTCTTCATCCTATGAGGAGTACAAGAAACCTGTATCACATTATGTGTCTATTGGTTTTTAAATTGTTGCTTATTGCTTATGTGATGTTAATTGTTTGATTTACATATTTTTCTATTTGTGTAAAACATGTGGGTCTCTGGGGTTGAAATGAAGCATATGTGACTTTTCCTATTAAAGTTAATAGATATAAATTTATCCATTTCAGTTCTGACATGTAAAGAGCTTGCAAGTCATCACTCTTGTCTTATAAGAAATGCTGAGCAAAAAGAAAATCACCAATTTTTTTTTGAACGCTTCAGAGAACTGAGATCACAAGGCAAATTGCTACTCCAAAATCTGGAGAAACGGGTACATCCAGAGATACAGAGCTAAAGATTAGCTTACTTGGAGCTAAAGCCACTGGAAGCTGTACGTTATGAAAACCACTTCCTTTACTAGTAAAGTTGACAAATTGCTGTAAGCTTGTGTTAATTAGCTTTATCATGACAAATTTTGGGGGGCTATAACCAAAAGAGAGCTTCACACTTCTTGGGCTTTCCTCCTAAGAACCCCAGAGGTTCTTACAGTAAGGACCCATGAAATATCACCTGTGGCTTTGACAAGAGGAAGGGAAAATCAGCATGTGTAACCTTCTCATTTGCTTCACTATAACAAAGGCTTATTAATCAAGGAGAAGTACTCTGCCACGAAGCAATACTGAAATTTTATCTCACCTGGGGAAAGTGATTTCCTTCCAGCTACCACAATTTCTAGCATTTATATTTTACCTAAGGGAGGGGTGGAGGGTAGAAAGAGTTAACAGGGGACTGATCTTAAGGGAAATAAACTTGGTACAGGAAAGATGGGTGGAGTTATATGCCTTGAGGAGGGACAGAAACTTTTATGAAGGCCACACCCTGAGACAGAGGTCTACCAGAAGACTGAGACGTTTTCTGTCCCCCACATCCAACCACCCTACCAATGAACCTTCAGTATAACAGAGAATTATAGCTAAGAGAGTTGTAAGACATTAAGTTTCTCTGAGTAGTCGTACAAAGAGAAGTCTTGAGCCAAGAGAGAAAACAAAAGCAATGATATTAGAGAAATTTGAGTCCCTACTACATATATTAATAGCTAGAGCAAATATTAAACACAGCCCAACTAGTAGCCATACTAACCTGACACCCCATCCCAGGTCTATTTACCTGAGTAGCTACTATTGATACAATATGTTGAACTCAATAAAGATTTAAAAGGCAAGGAAAAACACAGTTTAAAGAGACAAAACAATCATCATAACCACATTCAGATATGTACATTAATAGATAAAGAATTTTAAATAACTATGGTCAATATGTTAATTGTTCTGATTAAAAAAAAATAGACAGCATGCAAGACAAAATGTGTCATGCCAGCAGAGTGGTAAAAACTATTTTTTTTTAACTAAAAGAAATGTTAAAAATCAAAAAACAAAGAAATAAAAGTGCTTTCAGAAGACTCATAAGTAGACTTGACACAGTGAAGGAAAGAATCAGTGAACTTAGAAGCAGGATAGGACACCAGTAGTATGGACACACTCAATGGTTTGGTGGTTACCTGGAGAGGGGGGAGGAGGGGGGAGAGTTGTGGGGGGAGGTGAGAGTGGGCACTAGATAGAAGGTGATGGAAGGGGAACTGATACTGAGTGATGGGCACATAATATGATGCATGAATGATGTGATGTGGACTTGTACATCTGTAAACTAATTGTTACCAACCAATGTAACCTCATTAAATTTAACAATAAATAAAAAATAACAATAACTCCCCAAACTGAAACACAAACAGGACAAAAAAGAAATTTAAAAATCGAAGAACTTTGAGGATGAAATGTATGTATAATTATAATAACAGAAAGAGAGAATGGGACAGAAAAAAAATTTTTTTTAAGTAACGATACCAAAATTTTTGACAGACTCCTAACCCCACAGGTTTCAGAAGCTCAGAAAACACCAAGAAAGATAAATACATAAAAAAATAAAAAATAAAAACCTAAGCATATCATAATACCATGTTCAACTACAGAAAGTCAAAGTCAAAGAGAAAATCTTGAAAGAAACCAGAGGAGCAAAAGCCGAACAAGGATAAGAACACATCAGACTTCTCTTCAGAATCCATGCAACCAAAAAGAGTGCAGAGAAATATTGTAAGAGTCGAAAGAAAATAAAAATTGCCAACATAGAATTCTATATCCGGAAAAATTGTTTTTCAAAAGTAAAGGAGAAATAGACTTTCTCAGAAAAATAAAAACTTAGAGAATTTGTAACTAGCAGAATAGTTCTATACAAAGATGAAAAAGAATGTAAGTGAGAAACTGGGATCTACATAAAGAAATGAAGAGTGTCAGAAAAGAAATAAATCAGATAAAATAAATATCTTATTTCATTATTTAAACTCTAAAAGACACCTATTTATTCAAAGCAATAAAGTATCAATGTAGTGGGTAATTTCAGCATATGGATAAGTGAAATGTATTCTAGAAATTCACTAAAGACAGGTGGAGGAATTGGGAATACTCTGTTATAATGTCCCTGAACTATTCATGAAGTGGGATATGATTATTTAAGTTGATTTAAGTTGTTTTCAATTTATATATTGTGAACCCTGAGGCAATCACTAAAAATATTTAATTTATTTAAATTTATTTTTTAATTACAATTGACATTCAATAGCATTTTATATTAATTTCAAGTGTTAGACATTTATATAATTAAGGGATGCTCCCATAAGTCTAGTACCCACCTGGCACTATACATAATTATTACAATGTTCTTTACCATATTTCCTATGCTATACTTTATATCCCGATGACTATTTCATAGCTACCAATTTATTCTTCTTAATCCTTTCACCATTATCACCCTGCTCCCTAACCTTTCTCTTATCTATCAACCATCAGTCTGTCAAAGGAAGTATGAATGATATTCTAAGAGAAGATAAAAGAGAATTGTACAAAATGCTCAATTAAAATCTGAGAAGACAAAGAAACAGGAGGTAAAAAGAAGCAAAGAACAGATGTAATTTTTAGAAAACAATGGCAAAGATGATAGATTTTAATCTAACTATATCAATAATCACTTTAAATGAAAATAATGTAAACACAACAGTTATAAGTCAGAGATTGTCAGATTGGAGAAAGAAGCATACTCATGTGTCATCTAGAAGAAAATCACTTTGAACATAAAGATTCTAACTAAAATAAAGGGATGAAAAAGGATATAACATGCTAACATTAATCACAATAAAACTAGAGTAAGTATGTTAGTTTCAAACAAAGCAGACTTCAGAACAGAAAAATTATTTGGAACAAAATAAAGAGGGATATTACATAATAATAGTAGGGGTTAGGGGAAGCCGGGATGGCTCAGTGGGTTGGGCAATCACATTGCAGCACCTGGGACTGGGTATCGAATCCCGGCCCCCTGCCCATGCGGAACCATATGCTGAACTGGGAGCTCCCCCAATTCAGTTCTCTCTCTGTCTCTGTCTCTGTATCTCTCTCCCTGTCAAAAATAAATAAATAAATAAAAATATATGAAATTAATAATAGTAGTGGTTCAACTATCCAAAACCATGGAAAAATCATAAACATGTATATACCTAACAAAAGAACATCAAAACACAGGAGGCAATAACTAATAGAAGAGAAAGGAGAATAGACAAGTCTTCTGTTATATTTAGAGACTTCAATATATCTCTGTCAGTAACTGATAGATCAAACAAGCCCAAAATCAGTAAATATATGGTGACTTGAAGAGCACTATCAATCAACTTAATCAAATTGACATATATAGAATTCTCCATCAAAGAATAGCAGAATATACATCTTTCTCAAGCACACATAGAATATTCACCAAGATAGATGCTGAGTCATAAAATACACCTTAAATTTTTTAAAGAAGTAGAAATTGTACAAACTGTGTTCTCAGATTACCACAGAACTAAAGTAGAAATCAATAACAGAAATATAACTAGAAAATGCCAAAATATTTGAACATTTAATAACATACTTATAAATAACCACTGGGCCAAATAAGAAGTTTCAGAAAATTAAAAATAACTTAAACTAAATGAAAATATAAGATCTGTGTGTGTGTGTATATGTATGTGTGTGTGTGTGTGTGTGTGTGTGTGTATATATATATATATTATTTGAAATTAAGAGCCTAAGCATTCATCTAAAAAAATTAGAGAAAGAAGAGCAAATTACACTGAAAACAAAAGCAGAGGAAGCAAATCATAAAAACTAGAACTGAAATTCACAAAAATTAAACCAGGAAAACAATGGAGAAAATTAATGAAACCAAAAAGTACTACTTTGAAAAGATTAATAAAAACTGATAAGCCTCTAGATAACCTAAACCTGAAAAAAAGGAAGATACAAATTACAAATATCAGAGATGAGAAAGAGGTCATTACTTGTACTCCCAAGGATATTAAAAGGATAACAAAGATGAACTATGAATAATTCTATGCCCACAGTTTTGAAAACTTAAATGAACTGCATCAATTTCTTGAATTATATAAACCAAATCTCAAGAAGAAATAAATAATCTGAATAGTACCAAAACTATTAAATAAACTAAATTTATTATTTACAACCTTCCAAAAGTGGAATCACCAGGTCCAGGTGGTTTTATTGGTGAATTCTACCAAACACTTAAGGAAAACATGATACCAATTCTCCAACTCATTTTATGAGGTCAGACCTACCCTAATACAAAAACCAGGTAAAGATGCTACAAGACAGGAATTTACGAACTGACATGTCTCATAAATATATACAAAAGACTTTTAATAAAATATGAGTAAATTAATTCTGGCAACATATATAATTAAAAAGAAAATAGTGGGGCTTTATTCCAGAAAGTCAAGGAAAGTCAAAGGTTTTATGTAAAATTAACTCAAAATAGATACAGAACTTAATGTTAAATGTAAAATTATAAAATCTATAAATGTAAAACTATAGAAACTATAAAATGTATGATAGTGGGTTTTGTGATGAAGTCTTTAGATACAAAACCAAAAGCATGATCCATGAAAGAAAAAATTAATAAGTTGGATGTTATTAAAATTAAAAATTTGCTTTGTGAAATACATTGTTAAGAGAATAAAAACACAAGCTACAGACTAGGAGAAAATATTTGCAAATCACATACCTGACAAAGGGTTTATGTTCAGAATATAAAAGAGAACACTTAAAACTCAGGAATAATATGGGGAAGCTGGGATGGCTCTGCAGGTTAAACACTCACTTTGCTGCCCCGGGGACTGAGGATTGAATCCTGGCCCCAGCCTGTGGGGACCCATATGTTGAACTGGGGTGTGCTTCTCATATGGGAGGTCCTCAGTTCAGTCTTCATCTCCCAGTTTGGCCCCTGGCTCAAGGGGGCATGCCTCCCATGCAGAAAGCCCCCAGTTTGGTTCTTGCCCCCTGGTTTAGTCCCTGGCTCGAGGGGGCATGTTTCCCATGCTCCCAGACCAGTTTCTGCCCTGCACAGTCCCTGCCCACCTGTGTGGAATGAAACCATGTCAAAAAACTGATGACGTACAACTATGGAGACTGCTCTGGGCCCTTCCCCTTCTCTCTGTCTCTCTCTGTCTTTATCTCTCTCTGTCTCTGTCAAAACAATAAAATAAATAGTTTTTAAAAAGTCAGAAGGGGAAGCCAGGATGACTCTGCGGGTTAAGCGCTTGCTCTGCAGCCCTGGGGACCGAAGATCGAATCCCAGCCCCAGCCCATGCAGACGCATATGCTGAACTGCAGTGTGCTTTCCATGTGGGTGGCCCCCAGTTTGGTTCTCACCACCCCCCGGTTCAGCCCCTGGCTTGAGGGGACATGTTTCCCATGCTGGAGGCCTCCAGCCCAGTTACTGCCCTGCGTGGCTCTGGCCCAGCTGTGTGGAACAAAAACCACGTCGAAAACTGATGAAGTTCAACTATGGAGACTGCTCTGGGCCCTCTCTCTTCTCTCTGTCTCTGTCAAAAACAATAAAATAAATCTTGAAAAAAAAAAGTCAGGAATAAGGAAACAAACAACCCAATTAAAAAGGAGCATAATATCAAATGCATCAGCAAAGGAAATATACAGATGTCAAATAAGCATAAGAAATGATGCTCAGTATCATAATATCATTTGAGAAATGCAAATTAAAACAACAATGAGCTATCACTGTTAAAACAACAATAAATTATCACTGTACAACTATTAGGATAGCTAAAAATAAAACAAAACTGACAAATGTTGGTGGAAATGTGGAGCAACAGGAACTTCCATTCATGATTGGTGGAAATGAAAAAGGTACAACCATTTGGGAAACAATGTGGCAGGTTGTTTTCTGTTTTGTTTTTTTTTAAGAAAAACAATTTTTTTTAGATTGTGCTAAAATATACATCACATAAAATTTAGCATTTTAACCATATAATTTAGTGGCATTAGATAAGTACATCCACATTACTGTGCAACCATCACCACTACCATCTCCAGAACTTCATTCATCTTCCCAAACTGAAAGTCTGTACCCATTAAAAAAATAACTTCCCCTCCCTTCATTCCTTAAATACCATTCTCCAATAAGAGAAATTAGGGCTTCTGGGAGAAATGGCAGTTTCAGGGGCTGAGGCAAAAATATACAGGATGAACCTAGAGCACCTTGTAGTGTTAGAAAGTAAGAAAGTGCTAAATCAAAACAAAATAAAAGACAAATAAGATTACATCAAAGAGACACAGGGGTCAACTGAAAGAGCTTCTAATGACCAAAGCTGGAACAATCTGAGCAACAAAAATAAATAACATGTATTGAACTATAACCCAATGTATAAATATAAATATCTGTGAGTCTATGTGAATGTAAAAATTGAATAAATAAATTAATAAGAATAAACTGGTATCCCATATAGAAGAATACAAACAATATGTGTAGTTATTCTCCCCTCTAAGAGGTGGATCATAATTTCCTTCTTCATTAAGTGTAGGAGGAATTGATGTCCCTATAAATAGCATAGTATGAAAAGGGATGGAGTGGGGAGGAGAGAGTAACTTCACAGTGGAGAAACCTGACAAACACTATCTCAGCCATGTGATCAAATATAACATCTTCAGTGATAAATCATCTCAATAGCATGTACACTTGACATGATGTGGGAAGAATGGTATTTTATAAACTTTGTGGTCTTCCATGAACCCCTAACTTTAGTTTAATCATGAGGAGAAAACAATAGACAAACCCAAATGAGAAATATGCTACCTTGTACCTGACTCAAACTCTTCTAAAATGTCAGTCATCAAAAACAAGGAATACTTGAGAAATTGTCATAATTGAGGGCTCTACAAGGTCATAATGACCAAAGAAATGTTGTATTCTTGATGGAGTCCCCAAACTAAAAAAGGACATCAAGTAAAAACAAACTAAATCTAAATAAAGTTAGGACTTTAGTTAGCAATAATGAATAAATAGTGGTTAATGCGTTTTGACAAATATACTAATGTAAGGTGACTTTAGCTCTGCTCTAGAACATGAATTACTTATTAAGGCCTCTCAGAATCATGATATATTAACAATAAACCCCCTTACTCAATCCATTAGAAATTTAATAAATGCAATTAATTTATCAAAAAATTTTTAAGATTTATTTTTATTGTTTTTGACAGAGAGAGACAGCAGACAGTCAGAGACATAGAGAAGTGGGAGGGCCCAGAGTAGTCTTCATAGTTTCATTCCACAGATAGGCGAGGGGCTGCACAGGGCAGGAACTGGGCTGGGGGCCTCCCACATAGGAAGCTTGCTCCAATAAGAACCAAACTGGGGCACACCCTAGTTCAGCGTATGGGTCTGCACAGGCCGGGGCTGAAACTTTATCCCTTGACCCTGGGGCGGCAAGATCAGCACTCAATCTGCTGAGCCATCCCGGCATCCACTCAAAAAATATTTGACCTCTTGCTTCTTTCAGAGTTTCATTTCTCATTTCCTGATGATGCAATTCTCACAAGCTAAGACTATTCAAGAACATCCCAAACCCATAACCATTCATATTGTGACTGGTTCAGTGGAGCTAACGGTTCCCAGACAAGTTTTCTTTCCACAGATCTTCATGAAAATTTGAGCGACTACCTTTGTAAAATGCCTCTGGTCCTTCACTGCCTCTGTACCTTGCTCAACAAAGGAGATGCAGTCCTGGAGCCGATTCTAGAATTAATTTCAAAAATAAGGGAAAAGAGAAAAAAAATTGACTTCAAGCCAAATGACCCTGAGGTTTCTTCAGGGCAAACTCCCTAAAGAGGAAAAGAAAACCTCGTTCACAAGAAGATATTTCTATTGGAAGAAGGCATCACAGCTTATTGGAGTTGAAAAAGGCCATGGGCAAGACCCTTGGACAAGATGTGGAGACCAACCTGTCAGAAAGATTAGAGGACTTGCCCAAGGTCATAGCTTAATATCCAAGAGGAAATAATACAGCTTTCTAAAGTAACATGCTTCTCACATGTTAGTCTTTTACCTCCTTAGCAAATGTAATCTTTTCTATACAGCTGTTAAGATAACCTACTGATCATACAAGCTAAATCAACACAAGGGACATATCTCAGAAAATGCCCTCAAACTGCCTCCCTTTTCATTATTGAGAAGCACGAGATGAAAGTCTTTAATAACTCACTGCACAAGAGGACCATTACTGTCGGCATGTACCACTCAGCCATATATTAGAGCTTTTTACTTCTCCATGCAAAATTGCTTTGAAATTTACATTTGCTGTAAAGAATTCAAGTCCATCACTATTAATTTTCTTTTACAAATTATGTTTAATTATCACCTCTTTTCACCTAGAAAGAAACCCCTCTTGTACTCCTGTCTCCATATAGCTCTCAAGAAGAGATTCCTGGGCAGGAGTCTTTGATGGTGATTTTACATTTCTTACCTGCCCTTCCTCCTCAAGCTCACACAGCCTCTTAGAGATATGGAAATGTACGGTCTCTCTGGCTCTACCTTTTCTGCATTCATATGAAATCTGGTCTCATTAAGCAAGAAAAAGGAAAGTAACATTTTCCAGCTTTAGCCTATGGACAATTAGGCTAGAAACATTCCACTTTAAGTTTCAAAGCAGCTTTCAAAGTCTATCTATGATTGATTGCTTAACAGCTCTTATAAGCATCTACTAAAGAAACTTTTTGGAGAGTCAGCTATCTTTCTGATGCTTCAAAAATCACCTTTATTCTCTCCCTCAGTTTTGAAGCTCTCGAAGAAATTTGTTTAAAAGAAATTAAACCAAACAACAAACAAACAAAAAAACCCACCTTTTTTCCCATTTAATTTCTATGCTTCCTTAGTACATAAATAGCATATCTTTGGAGTCAGAAAGATCAGCAATCAGATCATAACTCTCCCCGAAATTTATGAAACTTCAGGCAAATCACTCATCTCTGAACCCATGTTCTCTGAACCTTAAACATTAAGCTATTCTAAGTTTCACTAAGATTAACATATGTTATGCTTGGCATCCAAGAAATTCAGATGTTAATTGTCCTCCACTTCCAGATTCAATGAAGCAATAGTTTTGCCTATCATCTTTTGTCTGGAACCCATCAAAACTCAACTCACCCTAGTTTAAGCAGAAAAGGAATTTACTGACTCACATAACTAGGATTTCTGGCATGTCTCTGGCTGTTAGACATAGCTGGATTAAGCTTCTCAAACAATGTTGGTATGGCTCTTGATATTTCTCTGCTTGGAGTTGTTCTGAACATAAGCACTGACCAAATTTCTGGCAAAATAGCCAGTGTACGTTATAATACTCCAGCCCCCTCTCTTAGCAGTGCCTCTATCAAGAAAAATGTCTTCTACCAAGTTCAAGTTCAAGTTCAGGGAAGATTCTAATTGGCTTTGCTTGAATGGTGCACCCACCTTTAACCCAGTCACTGTGGCCGTGGGAAGGCACTGTACATGGGTAAGGGCCTACCATTGTGGCAGAGGTAAAGTGCCAGGATTCACTCATATCTTCTTATCAAGATTATAGAGAATAAGGGAGCCTGAAGAAATCAAAAGAATTACTATTTGAAATAATATTGAGGGGAAAAAAATGAAAAATAAATAAAAATTATAGCTGCCCCTGTACATTGTTGTCAATCAACAATTAAGTATTTGACTTCTTCTTCATAACCTGATCTCCTTGCTCTGTCTATAGGTCTTGTTTAGTGATCTGTAGCCCATTTCAGGAGTCAGCAAAATACAACCCATAGTCCAAATGTGGCTTGCTGCCTATTTAAAATTTTTAATTTAAATTTTTATTATTTTTGACAGTGAGTGAGAGAGAGAGATACAGAAAGAGACAAAGAGAAGGGGGAGGGCCCAGAACAGTCTCCATAGGTGTACATCATTGGTTTTTCCACATAGTTTCATTCCACAGGTGGGTGGGGCTGCACAGGGCAGGAACTGGGCCAGGGTCTCACCCCGGTGAGAACTGAACTGGGGGCACTCCCCAGCTCAGCATATGGGTCCACACGGGCCGGGGCTGGGATGCAATCCTCGGTCCCCGGGGATGCAATCCTCGGTTCCCGGGGCTGCAAAGTGAGCGCTTAACCCACTGAGCCATCCAGGCCTCCCCTTGCTGACTACTTTATAAACAAAGTTTATTGCAACACAGCCATATTCATTTCTTAAGGTATTTTTTATGGATATTTTCACACTACAACATCAAGTTACAACAGAATTCGTACAGACTGGAAAGCTTAGAATACTTACTATTTGGCTCTTTTCAGAAAGTTTGCTGACTCTGGATCTATGTTACAATAATAAAGATAATGAGAGAAGCACAAAAATGTTTACTTAGAATATCTGCTGGAAATAAAATGATTATATTGGTGACAATTTCTTATGAAATTTGCATTCACAATCTGTTCACAATAGAAGCATTTTAATAGTTAGGAAAATGTATCTTGCCAAAAAACAGAAAAAACCTTTTCCTTATAATACATGCCCAGTACACTTTTTAAATACATGTTTAACAGCACAACCATCCACTAAATTCACTCAGTCTTCCAAATTAGGAACCATCTTCATTCATCCTTTTTCCTCACACTCCACTTCATCCATGCCATCAAATCTTCTCAGCTCTACCTTTAAAATATATTCTGAAAGTATCTGCTTCTCTTTATCTTTCAACTTCCTACCTATAGAAAGGAAGCCAATATTATTTCTAGTCCAAAGTAATGTAATAGTTTTCTACCTGGGCTCCCTACTTCTACTCTTACTTATCTATATTCCATAATTTACCTCAACAGCCAAGAGCAACCCCTTAAAAAACAAATCAGGTAATATTGCTTCCTTCCCTAAAACTCTCAGTGACTTTCCACTTTCCTTAGACTGAAATCTAACTTTTCGTCCTGTCCACCTCTCAATGTCAATCAGACTCCCCTAACCTCTTTGCCCCTTCCTAGCAATGAAAGGTATCTTTAGTTCCTAAAATATACTATGTCCATTTCCATTTTAGGACATTTCCCCTCTCTCTCTCTGCCTAGAACTCTTTGCTCCCATCCTCACATGGCTGGCTGATATTGCCTAGTAATTCATGAATCAATTCAAAGACCATCTCTTCATTGGATTAAATATATATTTTCCCATAACTTTTAAAGAATATATGAGTATATTATTGTGATATTAAAAGTGATATTCTATTTCTATCTGGTTACCACTTATATTATGAGATTTTCATCATGTGTAAGTACGAAGTAATTGACATCCACAAATTTATTGTTTATGACATCACCTATTTGTCAATAGCCTGACTTCCTAACATATGAGTATTCTAGATGTTGATTACAGTGGTATGAACACAGTGATACATGCTAGATGAATGCCTCTTTTAACAAGACATAGCAATACACTATTTATATATTTCTTATTTTCATAGACATTGATTAATTGTTTCATAGTTAACTCTAGCTCATATACTTAAGTCAATTATGAGTTTTTTGAGCTTATTGTTGAAGTTAATAATCATTATCTGAAATAGTTTTGACACAAATGTGTACTATAAATATAAAAAACTCTATATTCTTTAGATAAATCAGTGAAGGTATATATTTTTACTCAGGAGTTGTTGACTTCAGGTAAGTCAGACAAACAATATCATCATTATCATCATTAAAACATCAAATTTCATGATTTTTTTTAACAATTCTGAGATAGGAAGCATTTGTTGGTTTTCTGTTGCAGAACATACAGAGTTTTAATTGACCCTGTGCGTGACATTGGTCCATCAGGATCTTAATATTATAGAATATAAGCTTTTATTGAACTATGGCTAACTCCTGCTATTTCATAGTTACTACAAATATTCATAAGTTGAAACTAATAAATTAATGCAGGTGGAAACTAATACATAATATTAACCCATACTCTTTGGGTACAATTCTTTACCCAAGTATTAGCCATCTCACTGACTATTTCAACCTTATATTTGTCTGTAAATATATTTTGAGAACGTGGTCTAATGTCATAAAAAAAATTTTTTTTTAACTCCAGGTACAAATGTATACTGATTCTTGATCTATCAAGGTAGGTTCTTCCTTACTGCAGTGGGTTTACTAGAGTTAACTTTGCTTAGGCCACAGTTTATTCTAGTGGTCTTTTGTGAAGTCAGCGGTTAACATCTAACTAAATGTGTATCAACCATCTTATGTTCTGGCACCTTACTGTACACTGGGGATTTACTGGTGACTAAAGGTGACATGGTCCATTCTCTGAGGGGGATTATATAATCAAATAACTACAGAAATTATGAGAATAATCAGATAATGTGACACTTTGGGGGAGAATAATGAGGTTACATTGAGGGGAAAATGTTTCATCTGAAATTTCAAGGATGATTAAGTCTTAAGTAGGTGGCATAGAGAAGAAGATGAAAAGGAAGGAAAAGAGGAAGAAAACAAATGGAAGGTAAAAAAGAAAAAATGCAAGAATGGGAGGAGCAAAGCAAATAGAGAGGAAGGAGAAAGGGGGAAGGGGAAGAGAGGAGGGAAAGAGGAGCAGTCTGAGAACTTTCTAGACATGGAAAATCCTCTTCTCCTGGAACAAAGGGGAAGAGAGAAGCAATATGAAATAAAACTGGAGTGGTGAGTAAGGGCAACACATAGGTGTAATGGCCAGAAAAATTGTTCAATTTAACCTTTATTTATACCTGTATGAGAGTCTGTTTTATCATATTATTGCTATCATTAAAAACTACCATATTTTCATCTTTGCTAATTTGATAAATAAAAAATATTCCATTATCCCATTACCTCCATTTTTAATCCTTTACTTACTGGTAAACTAAAGGAGAAAAGGTAATTTAATGTTTTTATTTCCTCCATTATAACTCATCTCTTCATATTCTTGACCTCAATGTATTTATTGAGACTCATGTTTTCTTATCTATTTGAACAAGATACTGTGTAGTAGATGATATTAGCCTTCAGCATAATTTCTACAAACAGTCCTAGTTTGTTGTTGGCTTTTAATCTTCATATGTTTATAGTTAAATGAAAAAAAATTATTTTTATTAATTAAATCCATGAATATTTTTATCTGTGACTTTTCCTTTGCTTTTCAGCTTAGAGAGTCTTTCTTAATCCAAAGACTTAAATAATCACCTAAATGTTTCAAAGACTTTCATGATTTGGGTTTCTACATTTAAATATTGAAATCTTTGGTATTTATTTTGGAACACAGCATCTGCTAAGGATCTAAGTATACATTTTTCCCCTTAATAATTTTTCTTAATTTTTGCAAAGCCATTTTTTTTACTTATCTTTTCCATCCCCTCTCTACAAGTTTTTTGATGACCTCCTTTATCTTATGTTGCTTTTTCAAATACTAGAGTCTATTACAAAGCCTCCCACTTCACTTTATTCATTTGTTTATCCCTGAGGCCACACTAATCTAATTAGTGGAGCTTTATACTAAGTTTTAATGTTTGGTGGCAGCCTGTTCCACTAACACCTGGTTATTCCTCCAATAGTACTTTAGAATAACAGTATCAACTTCTGAAGAAAGAAACCTTTTTGAAATGTTACTTTGGAGTGGATTAACAGATTTGCCTTCTAATATTGGAATGCCATCCCAGACACTTCATTTAGCACATATTTTATTTAGCCTGCTAATTCAGGCTTCCAGAGCTGTAACTGAAAATACTAAATTCCAAAGACCTGCATTTGAGGTCACTTTTCACCACGTTCAGTGTCTACTTGAGAAAGCCTTCTAATTTATACTCTCTCAGCTATAAGATGGTGGTTCCTGTGCATCCCATGAAGCTATTGCAAGGATAAGATAATATGTGGAAACGCTTTTGTGGGCAAGAGGCCAACATTGGTCCTAGAGTCTGGAGCCAGGCGGGGCCTTCCCCTGAGTGGCTGTGCTTGGGCCACAGTTCCACCACCCCTCCCATTTGATCTGCCTTGCTCGCCACACCACACCTGGCTTCCTCAGCCTAAAGCCTCCCAATTCTCAGGATCAAGTTTTATCATTAATACTGTGAAAGCAAATACTTCCATGCTTAAAGGCACCACAATTAAATCCTGCTATCGAGTGAAGAGCCTTAAAAACAAGACAAAACAATAGCCCTCCGCAGCCCCAAAGAGCGTGGATGAGGGTATTTTGAGGAGGAAAGGAGGTTTCTTCCCCGTGGCTCATCCTATGTGAAGAAAGGAAGAAAGATGTGTTTGCCACAGGATTAAGCAAATGGCTAGTAGAAAAAAGGAAGAAGGAACAGGGGTAAATCCTTTAAAAGTCAGCTGCCCCCCACCCCTCCACTATGGAGGAAGGGAAGGTGCATTTCAGTGAGGACGAGAATCCGCACACTTTCTGAGACGAGATCGCCTTTCCTCCAGCCACAGCGCTGTTTGGCCAGGTCCAGATAGATGGGAAAAGCAGCTCCCAGAAAGGCCTCCCTGCAGTCAGGGCCACCCTCCCTCCTGAGGCTGGGCTCCAGGTTGTCACACACCCCAGCAAACCCTAACAAGTTAATTTGTAATCTTAGGGGGAAAATGATGGTCGCGCCGTGTCTGTCACCAAGCGTTCTCCCTGCCAGTTTAAACAGCTGATTAGTTAGCGCCACTGGAATCGATCCGCATCAGTTCCACCTGCATGCACCCACTAGGAACCACTTTATTGTAAATCAATCATTCTGAAAACATCTCACAAAGGGGCCAGGCTTTGCTAACAAGCCGTCAATTCCTGCTGCCTGTTGGCAGCACCCAGCAAATGAGGAGTGCAACCAACACATATGCTGAAATTATCTCTTCCAGTTCCTTGGAGTGCAGGCAGGGGGTGGGGGTGTGGGGATGGGCTGGGGTTTCCTGATGCAGCACAGAGCTATAGGGCAGTCTCCCTGGATAGACACCAGACCCTGTCTCTGAAAAGTGGGCAATAGATTTGGCTAGACATATCACAAAGGAAGACACATGGATGGACGGCCATAAACATATGAAAAAGTACTCAACATCATTAGTCATCTTGACGATGAAAATTAACACCTCAACAAGCTAGTTATACCACCACCAGAACGACTAAAATTCAAAGACTCACAACACCCAATGTTGATGATGGTGTGAGCAAACTGAACTTTCAAACATTGTTGGTGAGAGTCTAAAATGAGATAAATACTTTAGAAAAGGGTTTGCAACTTCTTATACCGCTAAACATAAACCTTCCTTATCACCAGCAATACTACTCCTACATATTTACCAGGGAGAACTGAAAACATGTGTCCACATAAAGACTTGTACACTAATATTCAAAGCATCTTTATTCATAATACCCCAAATCTGGAAATAAGCCAGGTGTTCATCAGCAGGTAAATGGATAAAAAATGTGGTATATCCATACATAGGGTATACTGCTCAGCAATAAAAAGGAATGAATTATTGCTAAAGAACATGGATGAATCTTAAAAACATTATGCTGAGGGAAGAAATCTTACACAAAAGAATACCAGCTCCATGAGTTCATGTATATGACATTCTGCTAGAGCAAACAAAACTGATTTACAGTGAAAAAAAAAAACACAATCATACCAGTGTTTGCCTCTGAGAAGGAGATGTTGAGGACTGACTGAATGTGTCATGAAAGAACTTTCTGGGGTGATGGTCATGTTCTGTATATAACTTGATTAGGGTTTGAATGACACAGGTGTATGCATATGTCAAAACTCAGTGAATGGTCCACTTAAGATTTCTACATTATATTGTGTGCAAGCTTTCCCTTGATGCTAAAAAGTAAGAGAGAAGTACAAATAAATATTAAATTTAATTAATGATATGTGTACCAAGTACCTGGGTGAAATGTATCTAAGTCTGCAATTTACTATCAAATTAAGCTGACCAGATGGAGCATTTTATTTTAATATATTTTTATTTATTTATTTTTATTTTTGACAGAGAGAGATACAGAGACAGAGACAGAGAGAGAGCTGAACTGGGAGAGCTCCCAAGTTCAGCATGTGGGTCCGCACGGGCCAGGGCCGGGATTCGATCCTTGGTCCCCGGGGCTGCAAAGTGAGCACTTACCCACTGAGCCATCCCGGCTTCCCCCAGATGGAGCATTTTAAAAGGAACAGAGAACTGTCCTTTTTCAAATGGTACATATGGTCAGCCTGCTGACACCTTAAATGCAGCCCAGTGCAACAAGTAACATTGTTTTCTGTCCCATTTAAAATGGTACATCTAGAGGAAGCTGGGATGGCTCAGCGGGTTAAGTGCTTGCCTTGCAGCCCCGCGATCTTGCCCCAGCCCCCGCAAACCCATATGCTGAACTGGGGTGTGGCCCCCAGTTCAGTTCTCATAGGGGCGAGCTTAACATGCAGGAGGAGGCCCCAGGCCTGGTTCCTGCCCTGTGGGCCCTCCGCCCACCTGTGTAGAATGAAACTACGTTGAAAAATGATGATGTACAACTGAAGACGTACAACTATGAAGACTGCTCTGGGCCCTCCCCCTTCTCTCTGTCTCTCTGACTCTGTCTCTCTCTGTCAAAAACAATAAAATAAACCTTTAAAAAATAAAATAAAATGGTACATCTGTTCAGCCTATTTCAGGTGTACTTAAAAATAAGGTGAGTCACCAATGTCACACCAATAAACTTAACAATAAAAATAAATTAAAAAGATAAGATGACTCGAGGACCAAAAGGAAGGATGAACAGATGGATAGATATGGCATAAAACAAGTGTAATAAAACCTAAGTTGGGGTTGGGTTGCTGTTCACTGTAAAATACTTTCAACTTTTCTGTATAATGGCAATGTTTTGTAATGCAATGTTGTGTCGGGGGGGTTGGGGGGTGGATAGAGATGAGGTGAAAGGTCTTCCTGATCCGGTCAGCATTAATAGTACATAGGAGCATTGTGCCCTGTCGGAGTGTCCCATGGGTCTCTAAATCAATCTTTGCCCTTGTCCATTGACTAGATACAATGCTTAAATGTTGACTATCCCGAAGACAAACCTGCCAGATAACACCGGGAACACACTTCTCAGAGAAAAGATGTGCAGGCTAAATATTATAATTGGTTTCCGAGAGCCTTCTGCAAAACACATTCAACTCTTTTTAGCTAAAGAGATGGGACAAAGGCACTTTGTCTTGCGATACTTTCCCGCTACCATTGTGGCTTCTGCCTGAATCTCAGTATGTGGGTAGAAAAGCAGGAGAAAATCGTGCCGCCACTCTGGCTAATAGAGAGCTCTATCGTCTGTGTTCGGTGTGAAGGCACGAAGGTAACAACTTGATTTTGCCGAGTGTGGTCCAGACAGCCTCATGCAGGCACCGCTCAGCTCGTTTGCTGACAGATGATTGCATTGTCAGCACTGCATGGTTAAGGGTAATTGTGTCATGATGACTCCCGTGTAAGCCGTGCATCAGAAGGCAAATCTCCGGGAGTAGTTTGAACAGTGGGGAGGAGTGGATTTGGACAGCAAGGAGAGCAGCTGAATGCCTGTGGCCCATCCACTTGAGTGGGGGCTTGTGGAGGCACAGATGGGGGAACCTGCTAAAAGTCATTGGAAAGGCAGTTATGGTAATGAACATCACAAGGTAATGGTTACAAGATCACATGGTTACATGGAATCTCAGATTGATGAAGCCTTGGCAACCAGCTGAAGCAAGATTTAAGGAGACAGTAGGTGTGTTGCAACTATGTAGTAAGTGAACGCTCAGCTGCTACATTTAGCTTTGCCTGGGTTTAAGTCCCTTCTGGCCACTTATTAGCTTGGTGGGCAAATTCCTCCAACTCTTGAGGCCTGTTTTACCTCATCTGCAAAACAATTTATATAATGGTAGCCCACATACGGTTGTTGTGAGCAAGGTAAAACCTGAGAATAAAGCTGGTTTGTGATGGCATTGTGTAAATGTTCACCGTGACCCGAGGCAAACTTCCCCTTCTCTGAGCCTCTGGTGGTCTCAGTTATGGTTACACAGTGCCAGGCTCCAAAGTTACTCTCTGTTGCTTGGCTACTGTCTGCCCTCCAATCAGGTTGGAGATTCCTGTTCCGGGCATGGGTCGTAACTTATCACAGTAAACAGTATAGGTATAAGATATAAGCAAGTCTGTTTTAGGCTGAGCAAGTAAATTACTTCCTGAGAATCCTTTCAGAGAATTAAGGTCCACGGTCCCAATACTTCTGTGTGGTTCTCTAATATTTCTAGGCCTTAGCTTCCCCTTCTTATAATAGTATGATAATGCCAGCTTTTGCAGGGTTATTGTGGGGAAGCAAACTATATATGTAGAGTGCCCATTACCATACCTGACACATAGTAGTTGCTCAATAAATGATATATGCTATTATATATATGTGTATATGTGCATGTGTATGTATAGATACATATATGTGTATAGATATACACATTGTTATATTAGTAGCTGTAGTAATTATTATCATACATAGTTATAGTAATAATTATCATTCCAAAAACCATAAGCAGATGAATAAGGGTTGCTGGTGAATATTTATTTAGAACATATGAGTTTCTTTTATTTTTCAGGCTTAGGCAATTTAAAAAGCAATTATCCAGCAAATAATCCATCCCTCCCATGTTTGGTGAATTCTATTCCATTCTACCTGATTATATTTAAAAGCTATAAATAAAACCTATGGGCTATTTAATACCCCAAGTATAGAAAAGATTAAAATAAACAATTTTTATGAAGCGTTTATAATAGTAATAGACTGGTAGTGGTGACAGTAATGTTGATGGTCACATAAAAAGTACAAAGTATTTTCCAGTTTAACAATTTATGTTCATTTAAATCTTTCTCTTTTTGAGTACTTTAAAACCACCAAATAAAATAACACATAATCTTAACTCTACATATCATGAATGAGCAAAGTGAGAACTTGGGAAAACATGTAAATTCACTTATTTTTTCATTAAACATGCTTTGGTAACCTTCATATTGAACATAAAGAGGATTAAGGCATTATAACTGTGGACAGGAGATTAAAATCTAGGTAAAGTTGTGTTTTTCAAGGTCCTACCAGATATACCCTAAAAATAAAATTTCTGGTTAAAAAAAATATATATGTGTGTGATTTCTATTGCTGGTTATTCCCCTGGTAGAGATTCACAATGCATACTACATGTTCTAAGAAGTCCTAGGAATGCTCTCTATTCAACTGTAATTCAACAATTATTTGACCACAGAATCTCTTTGCCAGCAAGCTATGTATTCATAATATTTAGGAAATCTGTAGTAGAAGGAGATAGACATGCAAACACCTGCGATGGCCTGTGACAAAGGGTGGGACGACTTAATGGCCTGAACAGCCTGAGAACAGAGGACAGAGGGGTCTATCTAGCTTTGTATTAACCAAGGGGTCAAAGAAAGACTCTTGCATTTGAGCCAACATCACAGAGCCAAATGATGAACGTAGTGGGATCATTCCAGAGCACAGTGCTCTAACAAGAAAAGACAGACTTTCCATGATTACTCTTCCCACTCCATAGAGATGCTCCAAGAAGTGTGATGTCTTCAAGGTTTTTTGTTATTGGTGTCTCAACATGTAAAACAAGGAGATTGAACTCAGACATTTCTAATTGCATATTGTCATTCCAGGCTTCTGTGCATTAGGTGTATATAGTTTGCATGGGCGATGGTCCCCAGGCCGGCAGAGCGTTTCTATTGGAGCCCCAACCCAAAACCAGCTGAAAGACAGAGCTCTACACAAAAAGCCTGAACTCATGAATGGCAAAATGTATTAATTTAGACCAGAGAGGATCACAGACTGCACCATAATGGACATCATGAGAAAGAAGCTTCCAGGTTAGATTTGACTGTGTAATAGAGGTTAGAATTTAGAAAGCCATGGGATAAATGCATTGAAAACTCCATTTATGAAGGACTTAATTATACCAGTGCTAACTCTAGGGTACTCTGTAACCTAGCCTCTGTCCAACAGAAACACAAAGAAGTGCACGTGAGATTGAGTACCTTGTAGCCCCATCCTATAATCAGCTCTCCCACGAAACCCCTTCTTATAAAAAGTCTTCACAGAGATTAGATGCATCTGTGGAATTCCATGTTACTCAAACTAAGATTTCTAACTCCATAGGTCTAAATACATACTCCCAGGCATTTAAACATTTAGGAGGAGATAGAAAGATGACAGAGTCAAGTAATATTTTAGAGGTATTCTTACTCAGTTAAAGGATGAGGATAGAGAGATAGAAATCATGAGTGGCCTCCAAATTTTTGAGTTGATGTAGAGAACAATCTCTGCATGTTTCACTAATAATACAATGCTGACAATATCTTTAATTAAAATTGGCATTACAAGACTCCTTACTAGTAGAGTATTGATAGAGAATGAGGTCTAAACTGGTCTGACCTAGCAAATACAATCTTGATGGTGTTTCTAGCCTTCAGAAAAACTTGTTTTGTATGCAGGATTCCTTCATAGTCATATTATTAAAGTCAAAATACATCAAAGAAATCATTGTAGAACTATATCTGATGTTCAATCTTTCTATAATTAATGACAACTTCTATGATTCAGGCTCAGCAAAAACAATACTATCTAACTCTGAATTAATATTGCAAATTTGAACTATTGGTTTTGTGGGTTTGTTTGTACTCAATTTTCAAATTATTTTGCTTTATGGATGATAGCTTTCAAATTGTTTTGTTGTATAGTTGAATAAAAGCTGTGTCCATGGAGATTTTATTCCTAGGTTTATGTTTCTACATTTATAGAAAATTCTATTTAACACTTGTATAACCCATATTAAATTCCTGGCACCTGTTTTAAGTGCTTTGCAAATATTAACCTATTTGATTTTTATAACAATATTATGAACATAGGTATTGTTATTATCCCCATCTACAGATAAGCAAACTGAGGCAAGTAGAAGTTTGGTGATTTGGCCAAGGTCACATAACCAGTAAATGGCAGATCTGAGATTAGAACCTAGGCAGTGTGGCTCCTGAATCCATATCCCTTACATAACATTAATAATTTAAACTACTGGGAGAAAGATCTGCACATTTTTTTCCTTTGAATATATTACTCGAGTTTGAGGAACGCGTAATAGCCCATTTGATTCCTTTAGCAGAACTTTGACGTGATTCAACACAGCATTCTTTTTTGATGCAGGAAGAAACCTAGGCCCAAAGGGGAAAAGGGAAGCATATTTTGGAATTACTCATTTGTTGCTCTGTGATGTATTCGTTATTGTATCTGACCTCCCTACTCAGGTTATCAAAAGACAGGGTTAGTGTCTTTCCAGCCTCCTGGGGGCCCTAGTACAGCACTGCTCACAAAGACCTACAAAATTCACCTCAGCTCAAAAAGGCTCAAGTGAGATTTAGACCACATAGGGGTCTAAGTGGCTGAGGACAGCTGGGACACATTTCTCCCCTCCCGAGTAGCCCAGGAGGTCCTCAAGGAGAGCACCGGCCTGCATGGGCCACTGGGTTGACCTTAAATACCCACCCTTCTTAACTGCCTATTCCTTCCTTGCCTTTCTCCATTGGCCCAGAGAACTGAGCTAAACTGCAAGACCCAGTTCAAACATTGTCTCCCTCCTGACTCTTTCTGCAACCCAGTCAAGCGGACTTGCTGATTTCTCCTCTGTGCCCTCACTCTCTCTACTCCACACCTGCCTCTACTGCTTCACTTCTTACACTGTAGTATATTAACTTTTTTTCCTCTCTCACTGACAGGATCCTTCAGAGACAGGGACTATGACCATTTATTTCTATTGCCCTAACACCTCATGTTATGGGGTGAATCGTATGGGCCAAATTCTTAGATTGAAGTCCCAACCTCCAGGACCTCAAAATGCAACTATATTTGGAGATAAGATCTTTATAAAGAAGTGGTTAAGTTGAAATGAGATATTTGTAAGAAGAGAAAGAGACACCAGGAATGGCCACACACAGAGCAAAGGCCACATGAGGACGCAACCAGAGAGCAGGCATATGCAAGAAGATGAGGTGGGCCTCAGAAGACAGCAAATCTATAATACATGGCTCTTGGACTTCCAGCCTCTGGAAGTGTGAAAAAACCAATGTCTGTTTAAGACACCCAGTTTGTGGTAGCTTGAAATGGCAACTTTAGCAAATGAATCCAGTTAGTACCAAAGCATTTGCATATAATTGTTACTAAAGGTATTTATTTTTATTTATAGTTTTATTTATGTTTGTGTCCAAATTTTAAAATAAAAGCGTCTTCTCCAAGGCCACAGAGCCAATTGGTGAAAGAGTGTGATTAGAAAGAGAGCCATCTCACCATCTGGACCCTAACTCTGCTTTCAACCCCAAATTGGTTTTATTATGGGGTGCAACCTAATTGATTTTCAATTAATGTGAGGCTGCTTCCAGAAAGTACCCTGTGTCTGCTTTGAGATCATAAGCCATGTAAACAAATTCTTACACTTTGGGAGAAGATGCCTGATTTATTTAATTATACTGGATCAAATTAAGTAAAAGAATAAAGCAACCAAAGTAAAGCACATGTGTGCATGTGTGTGTATGTGTGCACATGCTCACAAGAATGCACAAGTGTGTGTGCTTGTGTATGCACACAATCATACAACATGATTAAATTGATCAGAATCCTCATGGGTTCCTTTTGGAACCGTGATCTCATTCATACTTTTAATACCCACCCACCCCCACCCTCCCCAGTAAATATCTGTGCGTTAAGCAGGATCTCCGAACAGGATATGGTAATCCAACAAGAATTTT
>PVKE010009971.1:0-43543 GCA_004027555.1 Craseonycteris thonglongyai | reverse complement strand
ACCCCAGGGCTGCAAAGCGAGCATTCAACCTGCTGAGCCATCCCCAACTTATTTCTACATTTAAAGACTTTTTATTATTATTATTTTTTTTATTATTTATTATTTATTTTTATTTTTGACAGAGAGAGAGATACAGAGACAGAGACAGAGAGAGAACTGAACTGGGGGAGCTCCCAGTTCAGCATATGGTTCCGCACGGGCCGGGACCGGGATTCGATCCCTAGTCCCTGGCGCCGCAAAGCGAGCGCTTAACCCACTGAGCCATCCCAGCTTCCCCCCCAACTTATTTCTAAAAATATCCCATAAATAGGCAGAAACAGAAAAGTGGTATAAAATCCCAAATACATTTATAAGCACACCACAAACACTATCATACCAACAGAACTCAAATGAGTCACAGTAATTTTTTTTTTAGCCACAGTCATTAAGTGTAACAGATGATGTTTTTTGCTGCAACTAAAAGACTGACGTAGCGTCCAGCCTGGCTCAATACTATTTCATGTTTTGGTATTTTGACTTTCGTAAATGTTTACCTAGAGAACACTTGTTTACATAATAAGTATGTTGAAAAAAACAGCAAAAATCCTCAGAGGACAAACTGGAATGATCAGACCTCCTACTTACCCCAAAGTCAGCCAATTAAAATGAGGAATCACGTGATAACTCTACAAAGCTCTTACTTCAGAGGCAGCCCCGCAGCATCACTGAGATCTGCGTTCCTTCCAGCTTTCCTTAGGTGTGATTGACACAGAAAAGTTGGATATATTTGAAGTGTACAATATGAGGTCTTGATATACTAAACACTGAAATGACTGCTACTATCAAGCTAATTAACATATCCATCACCTCACAGGGTCACCGCTTTTTGTGTGTTGAGAATACTTAAAATCTACTCTCTTAGCAAATTGCTAGTGTAGCGTATTAACTATAGCCACCATGCCATTCAATCACCAGAGCTTATTCATCCTGCGTAATTGAAACTTTGGACCTTTTGACCCAAAGGGCCTCATTTCCCTCAACCCCTTACAATCTGGCAACCACCATTCTACTCTCTGCCTTTATGAGTTCGACTTTTTTAGATTTCACATATAACTAAAATCATGAACTAAATCGGTATCTAATTCAGTCACTGCTAACGTGAGAAAGACAGTTTTCATTGTGCATTTAAAAGCTATGCTGACTACGGATGAACTACACTGCAAGGCACACATCCGGGTGCTGGAGCTGCCCACATCCTGCTGGGAATGTGAGTATGGCCTGACTGCTCCTGGTTTACTATGTCCACACTTCACATCACTTTCTTGTCGATCTCATTCAGTCTTCACAATTACCCTGGAGGAAAATGTACTTTATCCACACTCAACACACGCGTAAACAGTTGGATTAAGTGACTCACCCACGGTCACACAGATTGATAGTGGTTGAGCCAGGATGCAAACCAGGAAGCTGGCCTCACTCCAGACCCCAAACTCTGAGCCCCAAACGCCTCTTGACCACTGTAATCACCACAGAGCCCACATACCAGGACTGAGAACACCTACGGATTAGATGGAGGCACTGCCCTTATACTCAAGCATTCCCGTCCAATGTGGCTGAGCACATGACCTGGATGTTGCTGATATTTTTATCTCCATCTGGTTATTCTGCATTCAACTGAGACAGGTGCCTTCAAAGACATCAGAGACTTTCACTGCAAATGGGTAGGGTCCAATTTCTAATCAAAAAAATAAAACAATTACTTCTAAAGAGGAAAAAAACTGCCGATAGGGCAGTGATTTAAAAATATGCCCATTATTAAAAAATAAAAATAAAAAAGCTAACATTTATTCAAGTCCTTAAAATGGACCTGACACAGTTAAGAACTTCACTTGCGTTATCACGCTGAAGTCTCATAACAGTCCTCTGAGGTGAACACTATTAACACCTTCACTTTTCAAGTGTAGAAACTGACCTTTAAAGACAGAGTGATCTGGCCTAGAGTGGGCACCCAGATGTCCAACCCCGGAGCCCACTCAGCATTATAGCAGGGAGACGCCTGTGGGCAATAGAATGTGGTACTTCTGCAACCAGTTTAATATGCCACCTACTTGTCCTATCTGGTTGTTCTGGAAATACTGTGCCACAAAATAACACAGTAATTTGTAATAATTCAAACCTTTGGCTTTGAGGCCAAAAACTAATATGATCCTAAGAAGCATCACTAATTAAAGCCTACTACAATTTCAAGTATGTTCAAACAAGACATCTACAGTGCCCTAGAAAAACAAAACCCAGCTTTGGTCAAAAAGCTAGGCCACCACCGTTTCTGCAGCGTCCACCCTAGACTCAGTTGGTTCCTGAATGTGCGCACAGTATGTCACACACGGTATCGGCAGGAAAAGGACTGTGGAAAGACTACTGCGAGCCTCAGCCATGGCTCAGATCTCTGTTGCCCACCCAGCTATCTCCTCACTGATTTAGGCAGACACGTTGCATGCATGCTCCCGGGAGCTGCCAAAGCCAGCTTGTCAGGGTGGAAGCGAGGTCCAAGGTACACAGGGCTCCTGAGCAGTCTTGTGGAAGTCCCCTTCATGCTGTGTCAAGTCATCAGCCTGTGCCAGGAACTGCAGGTGCCTTCTACATAGTCGTAATTCTCATTGCCTACGAGGTAGACAACGTGATCCCCATCATACCGACAAGGAAACTGGGGCTCAAAGACAACATAGCTCTAGGAAGCATCTTGAGGCCAGAGCTCCATAAACGCACAATGGTTTCCACTTTCCAGATGCATTCTGCACCCCATCCGTGCTCCTGCTTCAGAAATAGAAATGAGGAGCTGGAATGGGTGTGGACTTGGGAAGAAAGGAATGAGTGCTAATCTAAGGAAGAGCTATTTAGAACCAATAAAGATTTTAGAGATGTAGTGTTTTCATTTACAGAGTAAACTAGAGAGGTTATGAGATTCACACAGGATTACACAGCTTTTATATTTTTAACTGGAATTACTGAACCTTTACGACATGCCAGAAACAGTCTAGCATCTTTAACAACATCATCTACTTTAACTCTCACCACACCCCATGAGGCAGGTATGGCACATTTTATGAAGAAGCTAAGGCCTAACGAGGTTATGATAATTGCCTGAAGACCCTGTGCTCCCACAAACTCCTCTCCACCCTCACAATGAGCCACTGAACTAGCCGGTATGCAGGTCTCCAGGGCTCCTCTCCCTGCGAGGGATTGGCAAGGACCCCACATGGTGGTCCCCAGGTCACTTCCCTCTGCATTCAATTGCGCTGGTTTTGCTCCATTTTTCTCTGTGGTACAGTTGTCCCAGGGGAAGACTCCCTGTGGAGAGCTATCAGGTTTACCTTCTCCCGTGCTATGAGCTGGGCTGGCTGGATTCCAGGTGACAGCAGGACAAAAGGGGCGATGTGGCCCCCCGTACAGGGCTCAGCGGCACGTCCTGAAATGAGGGCCTGGGGACCCTGGATCATGTCACCGCCTGCCACCGCTTTTTCTAAAGCTTGCTCCTGGGAAAGCTCAGGTTCTTCACACGCTTGGAGAGGGACCACATCTGGGCCCAGCGGAGGAAATGGACTGTTCAGAGGCACAGAGCTCGCAGCCAGAAGGGGAGAACATGCAAAGCGCTCCACACTCAACGTTGGTTACGAAGTTGCTCCCTTTCCACAACAAAAAAACAACTTTGAGCACTTCACCTCTCTGGGTCCAGCCAAGGAGCAGGGGAGGTGGCTTCCTGGCCATCCTGCCCGCTAGCCACCCCTGGCCACCCCAACGTCTGGCCTGCCAGGGAGAAATCCACAGGCCTCCTCTGGCTGAAGGCGGCAGAGCAGGGAGGCCACACCAGCTCACGGTGTTCGCTCCTTCGTCTGCCAGAGGGGCCCCAAGACAGGAAGGGAGGGGGCTGAGGACCACTCAGCTGCTCAGAGGTCAGGTCTGGGCCAGTCCCCCTGGCATCCAAGAGCCACAGCTGTCTGACTGGGACTCCAAGCCAGCAGGTGCATGGTCATTAAACATTAAATTCAAGCCACTTAGGGAAAATTGACTCAGTTTCTGCCCCTGTTGCTTGGTACACATACACTACATACAATTCAGTGAAATATTGGCTTTTCTTGAATGAATAACATAGAAATTCCTTCAAAATTAAAATTGTATGTTATATTCTGTATCGGTTTATACTGAAATATTTATCAACATGCCCTGTGACTGCCTGTGCAGGAATTTATTCAAATTTATTCCACTTTCCTCTTTGTTTTGTGATGATCTTTCCTGATAAATTTCCTTTGGCTGTATGTACTATAAAAGATTTCATTCAAATTTATTTGCTATTACAATCTGCTTTCACATTACCATTATTCACCAAAATACTATACAGGTATGTGCTTTTATTTTTTTAAGCTCTGCACACGTGATATAAAAAAATGTCACCTATCTATTAAAGTGTTATATTACCTACTACGCACCCATGTATTTCTTTTTTCATCTGTATGATTTAATGGTTGGGAGGGGATTATAAAACAGTATTGCGTATCCAGATGTTATGATTTCCTACTGGACCTCAGTAGACCGTTTTGGCATTAACAAAATTTCCCCCACCCTAAAAAAATCACTCTAAGTCACTTTAAATACATTTATGATTGAAGCATTTACACCTTTTTCTTCAACTAATTATTCATAAAATGAAATCTCTTAAATATTTCTGCTTCTTATACTTCATCAAAAACAGTAGTGTGAAGGGGTCCAGGCATCGCCAGCCACTCCCAAGTTTCAGCCTGGACTGAATCCTAAACACCTTACTTACCCCATCTCAGAGGCCCTGGGGTCTCTGGCTCCCCAAATCACAAATGATCACAGGACCAAGGCTCATCCAGACCCTTCCATCCACTCTATTGCCACGACTCTCCTCTTCCTCAAACCACACACATCCCAACAGGGCGGATGTGGAATAAAAAGCAGGAAGACCTTCTAAGAAGAAAGAGCAATCCACAGTTCATTGAAGCATTCATCCTTCAACACCGCAATCCCTTCAGATTTTTTTTTCCTAGTGATTTTTGTATTTTGTGATACTCTTGGGAGGCAGGAGAGAACTGAAGTAAAAACATATTTATCCTAACAAAATTTTAATTTACACACTGTGGTATATAAATCAAGATGGCTTCCAATTATCTCCATCTCATGGTATTTACATCCTTGTGTAGCATATTCTTCCTGTATAAGATGATACTTTTGTCTAAAATTGTTAGACCAAAAATTGGGAGTCATCTTACATATGAGAGTAACCCATGTATTGATTTCTTAATGGTGGGGGTTAGAAAAACAGGGGTCCTCTTATACATGGAAGAGTCTTATACATGGAAATATATGGTAGTTACCTCCTACAACAGTGCAACTGGCTGGGTGACGTGACCAACAGAATTCCACACATGTGATGAAATATTATTTCTAAAGTTAGCTAATAAAAGATTCTAGCTTCTATCCTGGTTGGGGGTCTAGAGCAAGTTTTCTCTTTCTCAGATAAAAATGGTGCTGAGGGTAACTATGCTGTGAGCATTCCTGTGGAGAGGCCTGTATAGCAAGAACTAAAGCCTCTTGCCAACACTCACATGAGTGACTCTGAAAGCAGACCCTCCAGTCTCAGTCAAATCTCCAGATGACCACAGCCTCAGCTCACAGCATGACTGACACCTCATGAGAGAACTACCTGGCTAAGCCACTCTCGGAGTCTTGACTCTCAAATCATATGAGGTAATAAAAATGTATTGCTTTAATTTAAAGTTTAAACTGCTAAGTTTTGGGGTAATTTGTTACACAGCAATAGATAATGAACACATAGGTTTTCATATTCTTCTTTGAACTTTCTTTACTTTTCAAAGCTTCTATTATAAACATGAATTATTTTTGTAAACAGAAGAGAAATCTAAAGTAATTCCTGGGCTGAAAACCATCCAGCACAGGCTTGAGGGTGATGCTACACAGCAGATGTGAGCATAGACAAGTGACTTGAAATAGATTCCTTTTATCCTAAGATTCTACTAACTCCCAAATACTCCCAATCTGTCTTCTTTTCTCCCCGTACATTGGCTCGAAAATATCCATCCAAGATGCAATTTCACTCACAAAATATAAGGATTATTATCCAAAATACTATGATAAACTGCTTCTGTTCTTGACTGTGGACCCCAGAAGGATGTAGATTTAAATGTAAGAGATATTTAGGATTAGTTTTAGGAAGAACTTCTTGCCAAGAAAAATCTGTTGTCAAACAACTGTACAGAATGAACACTCACCCTGCCCCATGGGGTGGCATGATGAGGTGGCACAAAGACCTCAGCTTCAGCAAGACTAAGTTCACATCCAGGTACCTTTTCTTTCCAGCTGTGTGATAAATTTTGGATAAATTACTGTAACTCTCTGAAGCTCAGCTTCCATACCTGTAAAATGATGATATCTCTTATAGGTGCTCAGCTGGCCTCATACCTTCCTTCCTTAGACAGGATGGCTAGAACCCATATTACTAGACACTTCCCAGGCCCTAAGATTCACCAGTCCAAGGTTTACAGATAGATAGGTAGAGGTGGATTTGATAATACTAAGATATTCATATCTACTAACCTTACTTTTCTCTTAGAAAACTCTAAGAGACTAATTTCCTGAACATATCTCTCAGGATGATTATATACTAGTATGCATCACTTTCCTCTGGGAAGAAATGTGGAGGGAGAAAGGAAACTAAATCTCATGAAGACCATGCCACTAATTAGTTGGGTGCTTATAAAACAAATCATCTCACCCCTCTGGGCCTCAGTTATGCTATGGGGATATGTGGGGAATGGAAAAGGCATTATATAGCTCATTTCTACCTGAAAATGCCCAGGTTGTAATGTTAGCTTTGAGGAGAATGTTTTAGAAGTCTTTATGTTACGAGGGGTTTTTGTTTAAGGAATAGATACCTCTTTTCAATTTCTCCTTCTCTCTCTCCCCGACTATTAACTCCATGTAAAATGCTCTCATTCCTTTTGCAAAATTTACTAATTAAAGCCCTAGGAAGGTTGAATCCTGGTAGCTAGCAGGCAGAATATTTACATAAATCTCCTAGCCTCATTGTGTATCATTTTCCTCATCCATGAAAAAGAAATAATATCTTACCTAAGAGAGGTACTGTGGAGATTAGGTGAGTCAATGTGTGTGAAGAGCTTAGAACACATAGTAAGTCCCATATAAATGTCAACTACTGGTGGTTGTGGTGCCAACACACCTGCTCACTCACATTTGTTTCCACCAATGGAGCTGTGTGCTTCTGCCAGGTGAACCCTGCTTCCTTTTCAGACTTTCTGTACCAATTGTATTTGCTTTGCATTTATACTATCCAAGTATCATGTAAAAGCAAATAAATACAGATGTCAAAAAAATAATTTCTGCAAAAACTAAGTTAAACTGCCTTGTAAAGGCTCAGGGAAGGCAAACCACGAAAGTCAGCTATTGAATTAGGTGTGGGAGAGACAACTATAAAATACATGAGAAAATTCTGGAAGGATCCTGAACATAGATTAATTTGCCAAATTCTCAATCCACCCTAAGGAAATATAAATGGACGTTATAGACAATAAATTATAGCTGAAGTTTATATAAGAAAGATACTTCAGAGGATCCTTCCTTAAGGACAAGATTTGGGGCCAATATTAGAACATTTTTGGTATTCAATATTTTCTAGCAAGTGACAGAGCACTAGGAGAAAAGTAGCAGGGTCTCCATGTGTACAGTACTGGCTGGAAAAAAATGCTAATAAACATGTTGCTTAAAATTATGTTTTCATTTCAAATAAGATGTTTAAAATATGTCTCTTTTTTCAAGTATACTCATTTTAGCTGACCCTTTAGGTCAACCAATTACAATTTCAATAGGGCTTTATCTCTGTGTTTTCATACAAATGTGTGTGCTTGACGGGGTTACAAAATATAAATCACATCTGCTCCTTGCCTGGTAGTTAATACACTTACATAACACATAGACACACACACACACACACACACACACACACATATAGACTTATGTTAAAACTTTTTGAAACTTTTAATGTCTTTAGAGAATTTCCTCATTTTGTTATCATATAACACATAAATGAATCCATAGCTTCGCCTATATATGAACTTCACAACAGTTGGTTTATCTATTCTAATATAATTATCAAATATAAGAATATAATATTGGGCATAAAAATAAAGGAGTCCAAATAATGGGCAATGAACTTGAATACACATTTCTCCAAAGACAACACAGGAATGGCCAGTAAGCACATAAAAAGATGCTCAATGACATTAATCCCTAATTAGTGAATTAATTCCCTAATTAATCATTAGGGAAATGCAAATCAAAACTACAATGAAATACCAGACATACCCATTAGGATGGCTACAATCAGAAAAACTGAAAACAGGTGTTGGCAAAGATGTGAAGAAATGGGAACCCTTGTGTGTGGGAACATAAAATTGTACTAGTGCTGTGGAAAACAATATGGCAGTTTCTCGAAAAACTAAAAACAGAATTACTATATGACCCAGCAATTTCACTTGAGTATATGCCCAAAAGAACTGAAAGTAGGGTGCTGACATGGCATTTATACACTCATGATCGCTGCATTATCCACAATAGCTAGAAGATGGAAGCAATCCAAGTGGCCATCAACAAACGAATGGATAAGCAAAATGTGACATATACACACAATGGAGTATTACTCAGCCTTTACAAGGAGGGAGAGGACATCAAATAGATGGTGATGGAAAGAGAACTGACTCTGGGTGGTGAGCATATAATGTAATACAAAGATGATGTAATGTAGAATTATACACCTGGAACTTACGTAATTTTTACCAATATCACCCCAATACATTTAACAAGTAATATAAATAAATAAATAAATAGACAAAGGGTAGAAAATTCTGAAATATGCTACAAGAATGACCCTTGAGGATATTATGCTCAGTGAGATAAGCCAGTCATAAAAAGACAAAGACCATATGATTCTACTTCTGAGGTACTTAGAGCTGTCAAAATCATGAAGACAGAATGGTGGTTGCCAGGGGCAAGGGGATGGGGGAATGGGGGTATATTGTTTAACAGATAGGGAGTTTCAGTTTTATAAGATGAAAAGAGTTATGGGGATGGATGATGATGATAGCTGCATGACAGACAATGTAAATATATTTAATACCACTGAACCACACACTTAAAATGGTTAAGATAATAAATTTTATATGTATGCTAACACAATAAAAAATAAAGGCATGCTTACTTTGCTTCTAATTTAATTAGTGGGCTAACCCTATCTTATAGCTGGCAGAGGAAAGGCTCTGGGGTGTGCCCTCAACTTGGCTGGCTCCAGACCCACAATCCCCTCCAACAACCCGAGCCCTTACTAAAACCTGAGTGCCCGTGGTCTACCACCCCATCTGTGTTGTGTGCACACACACATATGCACAGGGGAAGCCAGGCGCTGTCCAACAACTCAAGAGACCCAACCCCCTGGAGTCTAGTAAATCAGTGAGCCTCATTCACAGCCAGAGGATGAAAAGGGTGCTTCTGACGATCAGACTGGCCAGAACACAAAATGAGAGAGCGACCACTGAGGAGGAGGTGGGGTTTCACATCTTGTTAGTATTTTATTGTTGACAATGAGATCAACCAATGCTAAAAGTTTGGGAAAGCAGATTAGGGAGAGACACATAAAATAAGCTGGAAGGAAATTATCTTTAAGTGGCAACAAAAAGATGGCATGATTGAAAAAAAAAAATACGTTTTTAGCAGTGACCAGAAAGTCACTCAGTATTTAACATGGCACACTTCTGAACACAGCAGCACTGTAAGAGTAAAATGAAATGTAATTTAGAATAAGAAGTACCTAAGTATTAACACTACTCTCAGTGGGATTATTCAGACTGCATCTCATGTAGAAAGTCCCATGATCCAGGAAGGAAATATGGAGGTGCTTAATGGACATCGCTGTGTTTCCCCCTTGTGGGACCCCCCCCTTTCTTCCCTTGTGCTTTGGGTGGGGCTGTGCCCACAGGGTAGGTACATGACCCAGCTAGACACTACTGCTTCCACTGGCTCAGCTACTGAGGTGGCAGGTCAGGAGGGGTGACTTGAGTCCATCATAGTCAATGGCCTTCAGATGCAGGACTAAGCTGCAACTATTGGAAAAGAGGCTTCCTCTTTCTGCAAGTGGGATATAAAATTAGTGCACCTGGTGGCTGTTTCTGCCACAGCCCGGGGCAAGCCCACCTGCAAATGAAGCCAACAGGGACAGGCAGAGCCAGAAATGAAGAGGGAGATTTCTGATATCATCAGAGCAGCTGGATATGGCCAATGCCTTAAAGCAATCTGACTTTTCGGTTCTGTGACTCAGTAATTTCCTATTTCAGATTAAGCCAGTTTGACCAGAGTTTCTGTCACTTGTAACTGAAAATACCCTGACTAATTCAAGATGTAAACGTCTGGTGGCAATATATTGTTTTCATTTAACCACAATGCCTACAATCATGCTTTGGAACACAGGGTGTATCCCTTACAAATATGCCACATACTCTTAATGGGCTCAATATAAGCTATCCCAAAAGGGCAGAAAAGAAATGCAGTCCAATCGGGACACATGTAAATACTAAGATACAGCATTAATAACATAAGCAGCAAACATTTATTAAATGTTACTAAGTGCTATGCTAAAGGCTTTACATAACTCAAGCCTCACAATGGTTCAAAGTAAGTATTCTTACTACCTATATTTTACATATGGAGAAACTAACTCAGAGAGGATAAGAAACTTGCCCAGCCCCAGAGAAAAATGGTGGTGTCACAGAGCCAAGAATGAACCGATCACACTAACCAGAACATTCACTCTTCACGCTAACCAGAACATTCACTCTTCACTGCTCTGCTCTGCTGCCTCCAGAAGATCACAAGTGCAACAACAACACACAACCCCGCGGGGCTGTGTGATGCCCTGAGCTGCCCCTCACCACAGTGATACAAATGCTAACATGCCACAGAGCATTCCTTAGAGAGGTGGCTTTCCACCTGCAGGCTGCCCACCATTCACAAAACTGAGTTAACAAGTAGAGACCAGCAGTATTTTCCCCACTGGAACAAAAAATATACTATGAGAATACAGTGTGTGCTGTAAGGGTAAAGACCACTTTGTAAAACCTTTCTAGTTACATCTACGGGGGGGGGGGGTGACGATGAAAACTACAGGGTCCAGCAGAAGAAATGCCCCTTTATATGAGTTGGTAATCTATACCAAATCTTTTATTACAAAATCATAAGCATGGATGACTGTGCTATACTACTTTAAAAAGGGCATTACTTCTGCCGCACCCTGATATCTTCTATAGATCAAGCTTGTCCCAGTATGGCTTTGAATGCAGCCCAACACAAATTCGTAAACTTTCTTAAAAACATGATGAGATTTTGTGTGTGTGATTTATTTTTTAGCTCATCAGCTTTTGTTAGTGTCAGTATATTTTATGTGTGGCCCACGACAATTCTCTTTCTAATGTGGCCCAGGGAAGCCAAAAGGTTGGACACCTCTGCTATACAGATCATTGTCAAAAAGGTTTTAAGGCCACTAATGTAGAGCAAAAGGCTCTGTGCGTGTTGGCTATAAAACTGCCTAAACCAGGATTCACAGAGTCAGGGGTGTGAGAGAGGTAAACACGTGAAAACCAAATGGCCTCAAGAGAGGAGGGAAACAAAAACTGACCCACACCACAGTACATTTTCATGAGAAAACCCTTTAAGCTAATCCATTTCAGTCCCTAGAACTTTCTTCTTCCTTCCTTAAATATCAGAAACTACGAATTCTTTCACAATACCCTCAATATCTGATGTTGACGTAGTCCTTCAAAATTGCAAACAGTCATGCCAGCGATATTAAAACAGAATGTCCTGTGCGTGATCTAATGAGGCTCCTGCCACAGAGCACAGGAGCCAAAGCTCCAGGCAGCCCCGCAGCCAGCAGGCTGGATAAAACCCACTGGAACAACTCGAGTTGAGGGGAAAACAATCAAAATGGACAAGCACCACAGCAGCCCTGACTGGGGTAAGAAAAATATCAGGCTCCCCTCCCTCACTTCTTCCTCATGTAGTTCCCAGTAGCCATCAGCACAAACAGTCACAGAGCAGCTGAGCCTCACGCTCAACTCCACCCATGGGTCCTTGCTTCCCTCCACGCCCAGGGATCAGATACTTCTTAAACTTCTATTAAACTGTTACCGTAAATTGCTTATGCAATCAACATTTTAACACTTTCTCTTTACTTCCAAACGGGCGACCTGGGCCTGTGCCGGCGCTGAGCCAGACTCAGCAGGCAGCTTTCCAGCCCGGAGCCATGGAGCTGAGAGCACTGAAGAAACCCATTGTCTTGTGGGCTCATCCATAACATACCAGTAGCTTGTTTGAACTTTGTTCAGCCCAGATTTGCTAATAAGTCAACGATTCATCCAAAAGCTTACATTCTTCTGTTTCTCCAAAGCTGCCTCACTTTGAGTTTCTTCACCCCGCACCAAAAGCGGTTTAACATCATATACTCAGAAACTATTTCTCATCAATAGAAGATACTTTTCATCAGTGGTCCTGAATCTTTTGTGGGTAAGGGATCCCCCTTGGAGCATCTAATGAAAGCATTGGTGTATACATAGATGTAGGTGCACATGTGCTCACACACACACACACACAATTTTGCTGGGATTTATGGGGTTCCCAGACACCCAGAAAACCTTCCATGGTCTCTTAGAAAGCATGGGAATCCCAAGTTGATTTTCTCAGTTCTATCCTTATCACCTTTTAGAATATTAAACATATTTGTATCAAAAAAGAAAAAAAAAATCGGTCAACTTAGGAAGTTAGTTGTTTTCTTTTAAACACATACCAAAAAAAGCCAGAACAAAACAAAAAATAATGATGTCAACATTTCCTACTTAACTCCATTATACTTCAGGAATGGCAATAGGGTAAGTACCCCGGACCACACTTAATGCTGAAAGGGATATAAAAAATGTAGACGGCTCAGTCCCTCATCTTAATAAAACTACGGTGATGAGGCCGTGGTGGAAAAAACGAAGTCCACCACAGCTATATGCTAAATCATATGGCACCAGCTAAAGGTATGAGAGTTAGATTTTACTGTTCATTGATCACAGTAAATATCCAAAGGCTTTCTGCCTGCTTAGAGTCTGTTTCCCTTCTTCTGGTTACCTCACCTTAATCTTTGTTGAGGCAACACGCTGGTCCTCTAGGTGAGATGGGAGGGATGCAAACCAACCCTAGTAATCATGGCATTCCACCTACCTTGCCACAGTGTTTGATCTCAAAATAGCAAGCACCCAAAGCTAATCCAATGAGACTCAATAACAGGACTTCTACCCAAGTGTTTGGAAAGAGAAACTCATTTGCTAGAGTGATTAAACTGGCAGGAGCTACTAGTGGCCACCTTGCAACCGTACAGGGATACCCTGGCTGAGAATGAAGTCAACCCAACAGAAAGCAGAGCCAAGAAATGGACATGGTTTGATCAGTGGATACAGCTGTTGCTGAAGCTCCTTTCAAGTTTGTGAGCTAATAATCCTCAGCCTCACAGAGTGCATTGAGCACAACAGTAGCTCCAGTTCTGTGCCTCTCCATCCCTTCCCTATAACTAGTTCACTTCTCAAGGAGTATCTGGAATTTACTAAGTTGTCATATAATGTGAAAGATTTAAAATGGTGAATGACCCATTTATTGTTACTTTACTTGACACCATTATAATGCTAGTCAACAAAACAATGGCCTTTAATTAAAGGCATATTTTCAACAATTTATTTAATATGTTTTAATGTTAAAAACATATTTTGGAGTTAACATTTTAAAATGCAATTGTAAGCAAACATATATAGCTAGATAACACCACTAGTACAAGTTTGTCTGATTTGTTGTCTAAAAGTATTAGAGGTAACTAAGTAAAAGTTAGAACAATATGATAGCATTTACAACCAACCTAAATCTCTAAGAGGAGGGAAAAAATTATTATTATTTCTTTTTAATATGTATTTATTTATTTTGACAGAGAGAGAGATACAGAGACAGAGACAGAGAGAGAACTGAACTGGGGGAGCTCCCAGTTCAGCATATGGTTCCACACGGTCCGGGGCAGGGATTCGATCCTCGGTCCCCAGTGCTGCAAAGTGAGCACTTAACCCACTGAGCCATCCCGGCTTCCCCGGGGAAAAAATTAAAGTCCAAGGCTAAAACATTAAAATGACTCCTAAAGGAAGTGAAAACAATACATTAAGTACTAGACAGTTTAAAAATTGTTATTCCCAGGTGGCAATATTACAGAAAATTAGAACAAAGAATTATGCGCCTTTCCCAAACTGTCCATCCAGATTATATCTTAATAATGGGGGGGGGGGGGACTGAGCTTTCAAAATAAAAGACAAGATAATGATACAGATGGAAAATAATATGCTTTTCTTTCAAAATGTCATAAGAATAAATTGAGTTCATTAAAAAAATTATATGCTTTTTACTGGAAGAACTTTCAAATCACATGTGTCCAATCTTTTCGCTTCCTTGGGCCACACCAGAAGAATTGTGTTGAGCCACACATAAAATACATTACACTAATGATAGTTGATGAGCTAAAAAAAAAGAAAGAAAAGGCAAAAAAAAAATCTCAAAATGTTTTAAGAAAGTTTACAAATTTGTGTTGGGCTGCATTTAAAGCCATTCTGGGCCGCATACAGCCCGCGGGTCATGGATTAGACAAGCTTGATTTAAATGGTGAAATAGGCATTTACTTTTGGAATAGGCAAAATACTTTTGGGTAAGTTTCCAGAGAGTTTCTTGGGATCACCAGATCAAAGGGTTAAAATGACTATCTATTAGTTTGGGCAAGACAACACCAAAACAAATTTCAGACTTCAGTTAGTTCTTCTCCAAAAGCCTTTCAAAGAAAATGTCAAAAACATTTTTGGTGATGTGTTAAATGCTAGCAAGGTCTTAAAATCAACAAGTTTTTTTCAAAGTGTAACTTCAGTTCCATTTTATATTTGATCCCTTCAAAAGTAAAATTATCCTTGCATTATAAAAAGAAACATCTTGTCTCAACTCCCCAAAAGGATATAACATATCTAGTTATGTAACTGCCTTGTAACTTTTTAGCTGTGTTTTTAAAAATTTGAGACTCATCTTGATTCCAATCACGAGTCTACTGATTCAAAAGCCGTGCTATGACTTAGTGAAGTTCAGTGTCTTGTACTTTGTGTGTTCACAGCATGAACTATTAGGAAGAAAGCTTTAAAAAGTTCTCATTTCCCATTACAAATCCATAATCTAATGTGCTAATTATATTCATTTGGTTGCTGCACATCCATAAAGCCATTGTACATGATACTCATTAAAGTTCACTATGGAATAATAACTTTAAAAGTTCCTCTTGAACACAAAGCTGTTTGAAATTACTATATTATTTTTAATTTATTTCTAACTTAAATTTGCTTAAATATCCCTGTAGGCTTTTTATATAAGAATCTAAATATGATAAGGCAACAAGCCTTAAAATATTCCATTACCACAGAAAATATAAACTGCACTCATGCAAAAAAAAAAATGTTAATGAAAACAACCATTTCGGCTTGGATCTAAAAGATAGATCCACAAATATTATGAGAAAGAATCCTCTGAAAGAACAATTCTTGCTTAAAGAAAGGACTTTTAGAAACAAATGTGTGTCCTATTTACCAAATAATTCCATGTATGTGTTTATGCTGAGGTTTGAGGGGAAGACCTGGCATTATTATGAAATGCCACAGAAAAAAACACTCTATGTGCTGCTGGAAGCGTTAGGCTTTGGATGATTATTAAAAAAACAGCCTGGAAAAAACAGAAGTTTCTTTAAAGCAAGTCCTTGAAATCCGACTGGACCGTACACACAAGGGAGTAACAAAGGAAGTGAGCCTGTTTCTGCAAGCAGCCCCCAAACCATGCTTTCTAGTGGTGATGGAGATGTTCCGGGCTTTTTAAAATCCAGATGCCCGATTATGTCCAATTTGTGAAAACCCATCAATAGGAGCATGTTTCAGGAGGCCCTTCATGACCCATGAATGTCTCCATGTTCTTTCCTACCACTTCTCCAATTTCACAGCACAGCACTCTTTCCACTCCTCCCGGCATACTCTCTAGATCTTGACCACACCAAGAAATTTCCCACCTCAACCCGCATCAAACTGAATCTCTTCCTTCTCCTCTTCATACGGACCGATTATCCTTCTGACTCATCCTTATAGGTTCATTTCAGATGACAGTTCCTCACGGAATTGTTTTTCTGCTTACCCTTGCTAGTTTCTACTATATCACCTATTTCCCCTTCCCCCTCACTTACCATATCCTGAAATTATCTTTTTAAATTACATTTGTAGTTGTTCTCAGCTGTCTACACTAATAGAATGTATGCTTCATGAGAATAGAGACTATACCCATCATACCCACTTATATTTCTCTAGCACAGTGCCTTGCAATGCACATAGTGAGTATTTAAAAACAAACTGCCTGGATGAATAAAAGATAGCTTATATGTATATAAAATAAATGAATAACAAAAATACAAACAAACAAAAACTAGGAATGCCGGGATAATTCAGCGGGTTGAGTGCTTGCCTTGTAACTGTGAGGTCCCGGGATTGAATCCGGACCTAGCCCATGCAAATGCATGTGCTGAATGCAACACAACTGGTAGCAGCTGGGATGGCAAAGACAGTTCTCACCTCCCATGCAGGAGGGCCCCAGTTCAGTTCCCACCTAGTGCGGCCCCATATTCACCTGTGTAGAATGAAATTGCATCACCACTAATGCTGTACAATTACGGAGACTGCTCTGGACCCTCCCCCTTCCTCCCTCTCCCTCTCTCCCTCTCTCTCTCTCTCTCTCTCTCTCTCTCTCTCTCTCTCTCTCTCTCTCTCGTTCTCTTTCTCACCTTCTTTCAAACAAAATAAATCTTAAAAAAAAAAGAACTTTCCAAAATGCTCAACTTCACTAGCTATTAGGAAATGTGAATTAAAACCACAACAAAATACCACCTAATACCTGTTAGAACGGCCATAATCAACATGACAAGGAGTAACAAGTGCTGCAGAAGCTGTGGGGAAAAAAGGAACCCTCATATACTGCTGGTGGGAATGTCAATTGGTACAACCACTGTGAAACACTATACTAGAGATTCCTCAAAAAATTAAGAATAGGGGAAGCCGAGACGGCTCAGTGGGTTAAGTGCTCACTTTGCAGCCCCGGGGACCAAGGATCGAATCCCGGCCCCGGCCCGTTGAGACCCATATGCTGAACTGGGGAGTGCCCTCAGTTCAGTTCTTATTGGGGTGAAAACCCCAGCCCAGTTCCTGCCCTGTGCAGCCCCGTACCCACCTGTGGAAAAACCAATGATGTGCAACTATGGAAACTATTCTGGGTCCTACCCCTTCTCTCTCTATCTCTCTATCTCTCTCTCTCTCTCTCTCTCTCTCTCTCTCTCTCTCTCTCTCTCTCTCTCTCTCTCTCTCTCTCTCTCTCTCTCTCTCTCTCTCTCTCTCTGTCAAAAACAATAAAAATAAATCTTTAAAAAGAAATTAAGAATATACTTACCATATACCCAGCAACCTCTCTTAGGGTATCTACCCCAACAGTTTGAAAACCTTAGTCTGCAAAGATATATGTACCCCAAAATTCTTCACATTACTGTTCACCGTGGCCAAGTCATGGGAACAGCCAAAGTGTCCTTTGATAGATGACTGGATAAAGAAGTTGTGGTATAATATATGCACTATAGAGTAATACTCAGCCATAAGGGAATATGAAACGTTGACATTTGGGACAACATGGCTAGACCTTGAGATCATCATGCTAAGCAAAGTAAGTCAGACAGAAAAAAACAAGAACCACATGACCTCACTCATAGGTGGAATATAAAACTGAAAGCAACAAAGAAACACAAACTCATGGACATAGTCAACAGTTTAGTGGTTACCTGAGCATAAGGGGGGCAGGGGTGCAGAGGAGGGAGGCGGAGACTAATATATGGTGATGGAAGGAGAACTGACTCTGGGTGAACACATAATGCAACATATAAACGATGTATTATAGAACTGTACACCTGGAACCTATGTAATGTTTACTAACCATTATCATCCCAATAAATTTAACAATAAAACATTTTTTTTCCAGGTATTATGCTAGATGTAAAAAATAACTGAATAGTTAAAAATTAAGAATTAGTTTGAAATCAGATAGAATAAAAATCTGTATTTTCAAACCACTTTTATGTACCTTGCTTCACTCACCACCATCATCAGCTGTATCACAATGCTGATGACAAAACTAAAAAACAAAGAGCCTCTCAGTAATCTAACCTACCTTTTCAATAAAAAGATTTACCACACTGTTGGATGTTATTCGGGGGAAAAAGCTGCCCTAATTAATGTTTTTCTTTCTATAAAAAGACTAGAAAAAAATCACCTCAGGCCTTTGCAATCATATGGGTGCATGCACACACACACACACCTCTGACAGAAATGGCACTCTAGACTGGCATCTCCACCTACAACTCAACCCACTGAGAACCTCATCACAACCCTTGGTGTGAGCTGCAGAGAAATTTTTTTTGCCAAGTTTGTGGGCGGGAAAGCCAATTCTATCCTTCTGCAGGAGATACACATAATTGTTACACAACTTCAGGATGACCCGTGCCTTCCTGTCACAGGAAGCGCCCAGAGGCTCCCCGATCGCCTCGAACTCGTTAGCACAGTGCATTTCAAACCTGCTCAGATGGCGAAACACCTGAAGCCCTGCAGTCCATGGAGGAAAAACATGAAACACTGAAATACTTTGTTTCTGCTTATGAACCAGGAACAGTTTTTCTGGCAGAAAAGGTCTCATACGAATGTCATGTAAAATCCCAGCCTAAACTCCTGTGTTCTCAACAACATAACACAGAGACAGATGCTGAGCAAATTGGCTGTATGAATCTTTCTGTTAACAGTCTTTTGCTACTAATTCATCTATTCAGGGCTACTAATACTCACCAACAGGCATGTGGTAGCCAGTGTCTGAGGCTTAAGAGGGGTAGGCAGGAAATGCCTAACCACTACACTACAAACCTGGAAACTAATATGAAATAATGCTACTGAATGTCAACTATAACTGAAAAAAATAATTAAAAATTAAAAAGAAAAAGTTGAAAGGAGAAACATTTGAAATTGAAAAATTATTCCTGTTTACCCAGGTTTTTCCTCTGTGAATAGGAATAGGCCATGATTCCATTTTAGCAATAAGATATATTTTATATATAATAAATAAGTATAAAATCATTAAAATAAACCTTCTTAACCTTTTAAAACCTTCATACACATAAAGATAAGAAAATATACATAAATATACTGAAGTAAACATACCGTATTTTCCGGCGTATAAGACGACCCCTAATTTTACAGTTAAAACATAGGTTTAGGCCTATAGTCGCTGTATAAGACTACCCCCCAGCGAATATAGGCCTAAACCTATGTTTTAACTGTAAAATTAGGGTGTCGTCTTATACGCCGGAAAATACGGTATGTATACTTCCACATTGGGAAGGAAATTCCAATTCTCATCAAGTTTACACTTATTGAAAAGTAAGTAAAGTGGCTACTTTTAATAAATTTGCTTAAAACTATAGCAATATTTTGAAAGAACCAAGAAACAAAATGATCTTTACAGCCACATTGTATTATAATGTGTACAAATGTTAAATATGAAGCAGCTTGAAAATTGACTACACAAAAATCTTTACTTGGATACCCTTACTTGGTGTGAAGTAAAGCCAATTAATAGACATGAAGAATGTTTTTAATAGTAATGCTCTTAAAATACATAAAGACGTTAAAAAATTCTATCATAAGAGCACTTTTCTGAACAGGGTACACACTCAATACTAAGATGCACAGTACAAATAGGTCTGTGGTCACCAAACATGACACTAATGCACCTGAAGCCAAAGAAAACACACCAACAGGATTACATATTTACACAGAAAGAAAAAAAAAGGGTGGCATCTGAGCTGCTGGCGTGCTACTGAGAATAAACACTGGCAGTGGTACAAATTCTACACACAGTCTTGGGACGCTGGGACAGTGCAAGGGTTGAGCACTTGCCTCGCAACTGGGAGGTCCAGGGTTTAGTGATCGAAAGTAATACAACAGTGGCTCTGATGCTCATTCCAGAAAAAGAGTTCCGATATTGCTTTGAAGGGTGGACTAAGCACCAGCATCAGTGCATAGCTTCTTCCCAAAGGGACTACTGTGAAGGTGACCGTAGTGGCATTCAGCAATTAGGTATGGTGTACATTTCGTAAGATGAATTCACGAACTTAATTATCAGACCTCATATCCACAGTGGTGTTGACTACCATCACAGTATTTGTCTCAAAGCCCAAAGCTTGGCAAACTGAGTCCCCCAGGATTCCGAATGTGCCTTTGCGTTAACCCCAGCAGCACATGCTGGGATTGAACAGACTGTCATGACACATAGAAGCAGCAAGAGGCACAGAACTCCTTCCCAGGGTCTGTGAGGAGAGGGATGCTGACGACAAGGGCATAGGGCCTTAGCAAAGGGGACGGACTGGAAGACGTATTTTGTGGAATGATCCCCATTAAAATTTGTCAAATGTTTTTCTCACGGTTAGACTGGGGTTATCAGTTTTGAGAGAAAGACCACATAGGTGCCATTTTTGTCATATCAAGGGTATTACTATCATCAACATGACTCATCACTGTTGATGTTGGCCTTGATCACCTGGCTGATGCAGGGTCTGCCAGGTTTCTCCACTGTAAAGTTACTCTCCTGCCATCTTTTGTATACAATACAGCAGGTCCTCGAAAAATGTCGTTTTGTTCAATATAGTTTTGTTTTTATCATTTATTTTTATTGTTCTCGACAGAGAGGGGGGGGGGAGAAAGGGGAGAGCCCAGAGCAGTCTCCATTGTTTTATATCATTAGTTTTCAATATAGTTTTGTTCCACAGGTGGGCAGGAGGCAGCGCAGGGCAGGAACCATGCCGGGGCCTCCCACATAGGAGGAACAACACACGAGCTGGGGGCCACACCGGGGGCCTCCCACATGGGATGGCTGCTCCAGCGAGAGCTGAACTGGGGGCGACACCCCAGCTCAGCATATGGGTCCACACAGGTCAGGCCCAGGACTCGACTCAGACCCCGGGGATATAAAGCGAGCACTGAACCAACTGAACCATCCCAGCATCCCTTCAACGTAGTTTTGTTATAATGTTGAAGAGAAGAAAAAAAAAAAGATTCTTGACTGAGGCCACTGTCTCTGTGGAGTTGGCACATTCTCCCAATGTCTTTGTGGGTTTTCTCTGGGGACTTCAGTTTCCTCCCTTGTCCGAAAGGTGTGCACGTGAGGTGAATGGCATGCCTAGACTGACCCAGTCTGAGTGAGTGTGGGTGTGGGTGTGGGTGTGGGTGCGGGTGTGAGTGTCCTTGCAATGAATTGAAGGGTGTCCTGTCCAGGGTGGGTTCCCGCTTTGTGCCCTGAACTGCTGAGACAGGCCCTGGCTACCTGAGACCCTGACTGAATTAGTGGGTTGGAAAAGAATCATCTTACTTGCGTTTATTAATCTTTCTTAAATGTCTGTGTAGCTTGCATTTATTTTAAGTGTTAATATTAGAAGTGTTTTGGCTCTTCATTTGGAAGTATACTGATGTTTTCATGACCAGAAATATAGTCATAGGAACTTTTATTTATAACTATTACCCTATGGTGAAATTGGTTCCTTCGTCCTTTCTCTTAAAGTTGAAGTTGCCAAGACCCTATTGACGAGGAAGTCACTATGCACAGAGCACAATTAAGTAATGGGAGTTATGCCCCTTCTCCCTCTGAGGGCCAAGTATCGACGTTATTTGGAATTCCCAAACATATTTCTAAGTGTATGACTTTAAAAACTACTTGGACGATAGAATGGTTACTGTTGTATTCATTAGTCACCTACAAACTCATTCTGAGGGACATTTTATTACCTTTATCTTCAGGTTAAAAAAAAAAGGGTCACTGAGGGCCAGATAAGGTGAGTAGGCAGAATGTTCCAATACAGTTATTTGCTTATTCGCTAAAAACTACCTCACAGTCAGTACTGTGCTAGCTGGTTCACTGTCGTGATGTAAGAGCCATGAGTTTTGGTGAGAAGTTCAGATCATTTTTATCTAACTTTTTCATACAGCCTTTTCAAGCACTTCCAAAGAGTCAACTTGGTTGACTGTCAGTTGGTATAAATTCATAATGAACAATCCCTCTGATATCAAAAAAGGTTAGCAACATTGTTTCGACTCTTGATTTGGATTGATAGAACTTTTTTGAGCAGTGGCTGACTTCCATTATGCACTTGGACGCTTTGTTTCAGGGTTGTGTTGGTACACCCATGTTTCATCACCAGTGATAACATGGCCCAAAACATCAGCTTGCATCTCCAGAAAGTCTTGGCAAACTTCATCTCTCCGTTGCTTTTGTTCATTGCCGAGCTCCTTTGGGATCATTTTTGCACACACCTTTCTCATGCCAAGATTTTCAGTTAAGATTTTCCTAACTGTTTCTCTATCAATGTTTCCTTGGTCTGCTATGCTTCTCACAGCCAGCCAACCATTTTCACCCATTTGATGAATTTTTGCAATGTTTTCATCAGTTCTGCCCATTACTGGCCACCCTGACTTCTCTTCACCAGTGATACTTCATCTCCCCTCAGAAAAAAATTTAATCCATTTATCCACTGCCATTTTTCTTCATGGCATTATCCCCATAAACTTGGACGAACATATCCCTGATTTCACTTCCACTCTTGCCGAATTTAACAAGAAACTGAATATTTGTTTGTTGCTCTAATTCAAGCTCCGACCTACTTGCAATGGCATGCAACAACAATAATGACTGCCACTCAGCAAGATGCTGCCACATGTCGACACAAACACAGCTGTGAGACACAGATATACCAAGGTTATGAAACCTTACCAAGTGTTTGTACAGTGCTGCCAATGTAAGCACAAGGTGGCAAGTTCACGAACTTAACCGTCAGACCTTATACACAACACACTTTGGATGTCACTGTCTCCCATCATCCCCAGGCGGACCATCTAGTTGCAGGAGAACAAACTCAGGGTTCCCACGGAGTCTGCATTATGGTGAGTTGTATAGTTACTTCACTATAATCACAATGTAAGAATAATAGAAACAAAATGCACATAAATGTAAGGCACTTGAATCATCCTGACACTATCCCTCCTCCCCCAGTCAGTGGAAAAATGCTCTTCTACAAAACCTGTCCCTGGCACCAAAAAAGTTGGGTGCTGCTGATGTAGAGTACTTCAATGTGCCTTCGAAGAATTTGTGTTTTTTTCTTTTTTCCTATCATTCGAACACTCCCTAAGGCAGTTTCTGAATTCTGATCCTCTACTTAGTTTAGGCTTTTTCTCACTTCCACTTGAGCCTGCCATATTCATAATCACCTGTTCACACTCACCGAGCCTCAGAGTGGAGTGGCTGAGAACCCATGTGGGCAAGCCCACCTGATCGTGAATAGGCCAGAGTCAGAGATAGCTGGATTTTTCAGACTGCCGTTTAAACAAACTGGAAACTTTTTTTTTTCTTTCCCTTAGCAGCAGGGACAAGAACTCCAGCCTACCCTTGTGCTAGGCCTCAGTGTGTTTTTTCGTTTAATCATCTCCAAGCACCCCATGGGGGTAGGTACTCTAAATGTCCCCACTTTAATAATGAAGGCACAGAATTAACAATGAGAAATAACTCTCTCTGGGAGTAGCAGAGAAGTTACCCGTGCCTCCTTCGTTGCCTCAAATCTCTGCGTTTTCTGACTCACATGTTCCCTTCCTTGAATACAGTGCCGTCACACGCAGATGGAAACAGTTCTTCAAGAATTCCAACAGCATCAGTAAAGGCCGTGAGACAACGTCCCTCCTGTGTTCTCTACAGCAAAAGGCACTGCTGTTTGGGGAAAATTTCTAACAGACTAGGATCTCCCTTCCCAATCTCTCAAATTTGGAAATCATAAAAGAATAACTTTAAGTGTAATACAAAAGGCAAAACATGACCAGATACTCAAAACAAATGTTGCTGGCATTAACGATCTAATGGGATGATATTATAATGAAAGAAAAAAATTTTGTATCTAGCTATCCTTATTTATCCCTGTCCTTATCCAGAAAGAAAGGAGAATTTATAAATATGAGTAAAAATGGGATAGCAAAGAAATTGATGAGTAGGAGTTCCCAAGAGAGTTTAAGTCTTTAGATACACTAAATTATTATACACATACTATTTTCTTGGACACTGTTTTAAGCTGTTCTACTATCATTAGATATTGATTTTGCTTGAATTACTTTAATAACCACTAGCTGGAAATACTTCAAAACATAAGTACATTCCAAGAGCTTTTCTGCAGTTGCAAAAACTGTAACCTCAGACAAGCCGTAGCTGTATTGTTTAGCCTGTCATTTTCAGACATAACCTGAGCGCGCATTCAGGTGCTCTTCAAATTCAGGCTAAATTTTCACAATTGTTAGAAAGCTGAGGTTTGAGCCAAGAACTCCTACAGCCTACAGAAAACCAACATGCAAGCAGGTTTAGATCATTTTTTCCTCTATGTGCAATGGGTTGACTATATTGAGCTGTTTTTCGTGTGTGTGTGTGTGTGTGTGTGTGTGTGTGTGTGTGTTTTCCCTGCCTGAGCTGTCACTTCCTTGAAGAACTTCTATACAATTTATCCTTTCAAAGACAAGCATTTCCCCTTAAAATTGATTTTGTTTTCTATTCCAAAACATATTAGGGTGGAAAAAGCAATTTTTCTAAGCAAAAACATATTCCTTTTGTATCCTCAAATACACTCTACGTTCTAATCATATTTAGCCCAAATGCCACTTAATTATAATGTGTTCCAACCCAGATAACAAGACATGCTGCTAACTTACAATTTGGTGACAAACACCTCTTTATTCAAGTGTCCCCCCACTGGTGGTATCATTAGCAATGAAGCAAGTGATTTAGAAGTGGACTTTTTCAAAGGCTAATGCAGAACAAGGTCGATGTTTCATCCCAGGTTTTCCCATAATCTACAGAGTATTTCACTTAGGTTATCATGATTTCCTAAAACTGAATCGCATGTTTAACTACAGAGATTTCCTAAATATACTTGTAATGAATTTTTTCACTTCACAAACTTGTGAATGCTAAGCACAAAAGAAAGTTGAAAGATATATTCAATAAACTACGCGGTCCAGGAGAGCAGGGGCCGAGGTAACTTATTCAGCACGTGGCCCGAAAGCACACCTAGCACAGGGCGTGGCTCACCAAATAGTTGCTGAAACATGAGTGGCAAATCCTTACCGTCCAGGGGTTCACCCTTCTGGAAGTGCCAGGCACTACTCTAGGCTCCGCAGCTACAGCAGTAAGCAAAACCAACCCTGTACTCTCTGGGCACTTATGTTTTTGTGGGGGTGAGATGAGGAGGTAAGGGAGACAATAACTAAAACTACATATAGTATACAAGGGCTGTCTAGAAAGTGCCCAGCCAGGTCACCATTCTTGTTATATTGACAATGGCCGGATTTTTTCTGGACAGCCCTCATGTAACATATAATGTGAGTGATGGCTTCTAAAGGGGAAAAAAGGCAGTGTAACAAGGAGAAGGGAGCTCTTCTAGATTGGGTGGCTTTACATTTGGAAGATCTTTCAGATCAGATTAAAATTTAAATGAAGTGAGAGGGAATAAATCTCGCAAACATTTTGGGTGAAACTGTTCTAAACAAAGAGAACTGACTAATATGTAGGCAACTTATGATAATATACAACTTGCAACCAGTACAATGAGGTACATGCCTGGGTTTGCTAGCTGTCTACCAAGACTCCATGTCTTCTTTCTGGGCACCAGTAAGATCACAAGTCTCAACAACCCTTGCAGTTTGGGGTGGCATGGTGACTTATCTTTGCCAACAAATGTAAGAAGTGGAGTGTGTCACTTCCGAGGCCAGGCTTTCAGAGCAGCATGTAGACTGTAAGCTTTTTCTTCCCTTCCACATGAAGTAGAGCATGCTGCGGTCAGCACAGCCACGTGAGAGGACTGGGTCCCTGCAGTCCTGCAGGGAGGGCAGCCATCACTGACCCGGCACACAACGAGGCATGAGCAAAAAATGCTTTCACCTATTAGACCGAGATCCTTGAGGACAAGGATCAGGTCTCTCAACTTCATATGCCTAGAACTGAGCACAACTGGCAAATGGCTGGTACTCAGTATTAATTGAATAAATGCTACTTAACTAGTGAAAAAAGCAATTAGTTTTGCTAAAAGGTAATTGAGCAAAGGAATTTATAAGAGTTCACAATAAGGACTTTTTAAGAACAGAGTGAGTGGCTTATAACGGATGGTGGGGTGTAGGAGTAGATTCTTGGCAGAGGAAAGAACATGAGCAAAGAGCTGAAGAAAATCCACAATACATTTGTGGGGGAAGGGAAAGGGGCAGAAGAAATCTCTACGCATATGCACTTCCCTATACCGTAGTTACAATTCTCCTCTTGCCTACAAGAATTATGAGTCTAGACAAAAAAATCATTTCAGGGAATTTAAAAATGGCTTTTCCAAAACTAGAAATGAACGTAATGGAACACCTGTAATGGCACAGAAAGCTGTTGAGTTTATACAGCAAGATGCACTGTGTCAAATCTATAGTTCTGAAATAAAGGTGAGTTTGCTTCCCCCCCAAGGAATAACTGGACAATATCTGGAGACAGTTTTGGTTGTCACAACAGGGGGACAGGGTGGGGGGAGTGTTCTACTGTCATCTAGTGGGTAGAGGCTAGGGATGCTGCTAAACATCCTACCATGCATAGGATAGCCCCCATCACAAAGAATTAGCTAGCCCAAATGTCACTGGTGTCAGCCTGATAAAACACGTTAAACCATAAGCTTCTTTAGGACTGGGACCAATAAGTATCTCCTGACACTGAAGGAAACCAAAGTTTTGTCATCCTGAAGCTGTCTTTTTGGGATATTGATTTTAAGCTATTAATTAAGAAACAAAAAACTCAAAAAGAACCTTTGAGGGGAAGCTGGGATGCCTCAGTGGGTTAAGCATTCGCTTTGCAGCCCTGGGGACCAAGGATCAAATCCCAGCCCCGGCCCATGTAGACCCATATGCTGAACTGGGGTGTGCTTCCCATGTGGGAGGTCCCCAGCCCAGTTCCCACCCTGCACGGCCCCCACCCACCTGTGTGGAATGAAACCATGTTGAAAATTGATGACCTATAACTATGCAGATTGCTCTGGTCCCTCCCCCTTCTCTCTGTCTCTGTCAAAAACAATAAAATAAATCTTAAAAAGAACCTTTGACCCCATGCCCTTTCTGGCCCAAGAGATTCAGACAGGAAAACTTGCTTCAGGAAGGAGATCTTAGGATGTTGCCTTAGCCTAATTTGAATTAAGCATGTAAATAAGAGGACATCAGGCAGGGACCTGTTAGCTAGATTTCCCTCATGCCAGTGTTTCCGAGTTGCATAGCAAGAATTTGCCTGCCGAATGAGTTCTGCCCTTCCTCACCTACCTGCAAATAGCCCATTCTCACTTCTGAAATCTAATACCCTTTCCCTCCTCTTTTCTCCATAGGGTTTATATACCCAATGTTGCCTCACTGTCTTTGGAATTTTCATGCTTATGTACATTCCCAATGCACATGTATTAAAATTTGATTACCTTCTGTTAATATGTCTCTTAATTTGATTATCAGCCCAGCCAGAAGAATTTAAAAGGTAGGAGAAAAAGTATTCTTTTTTTTTTTTTTAGCTCCAATACAAAGCAGATGCTCAAAAACTGGATAAGGCAACATTAAATGGAAGACAGTTATCAGGCTATATCGAAGAAATGGTCAACAATTTCACATTTTTTTTCTTCCTCTGCTATCATTGCCTTCCTCCTAGGGTCCCAATTCAAATGACAAAAGCCAATAAGAAGTGTTAGACACAAATGATACAAGTACTTTTTGATAGAAAAGCAAATTTAATAATTTCTATCAAATTTTTAAAGCATATTCTAAAGTTTTGCTCAAAACAAATCTTTGAAGAGAATCTATTATATTCCTATGTAAAATTCCATAATTATTTTCCAAGAGTCCCATATCCCATAAATAATAAAAATAATAATGATCTACTATAAAATATAAATAAAAACACTTCTTGATCCTTGTTCCACATATTGAGAAATGCAACTCTGGCAGTTCATTTAGATGAATGAAAAAAGCAAACAGAATGAAATAAAAGCAGAAGCTAAACAGAGGTGATCTAAGTTAATCTCATTGAGTCCTTTTATCCCATTACTTATTAGTCCCATGCCTGACCTCAATAGCCATTCATTTGTTTCTCAAAATTTAAATGACAGTAAATAACTTTCACACATTTTGTAATGAGGCATTTGATGTGACTTCCACCATCGGTTTGAGTCCTGATATTAAAATTGACTCCAGTCCTAGGTTTTAAGGTTCTATGTTAATTTCCACTGTTAACTAAATGAGAACAAAAGCTTTTTCTTTCAAAAACCCTCCACCATCATGTTCCTGCCCTTATTAGAAAGGGAGCCAGGATATTGCTCTCTCAAACCAGCCCCATAAGGAACTGAAAACTTTTTGTCCCCCAGTGTTAAAACAATGGCTTCCTTAAGCATCACATGTCCTGGGAGTATTACACTGGCTGAATGAATTTTCATGGAACATAAATCACTTTCCCACTACCTGCCACTTACAGACCTGCTTCTCATGAACCTTGGACCCTGCACAATATGACTTGTCATGTCCTTTTCAACAGCTAGGAACAAGGGGATTGTATGCACGAGTAGATAAAGGGCATTTTTCCTTTTGACACTTAGGGTTTTCTTCACTCTTGTGCAGTGAAATGTTTTTATTAAAAACAACAGAGACATCCAATTCCCAAATGCCAATTAAATTTTAAAATACGTAATATATTTATATGTCTCATATAACTGTTGAGCATTCTAACAGAATTTTAGAAACATATTTACCTGATCATTTCTTAATATATTTTCTATGTGGATCAAACCTCCTGCTCTTATGATTTTGCATAAAAACTTTTGAGCAACTTTTCATCCCATTTTGGGGGTCTGAAAGGATTGAGGAGGATACAGACACATAGTAGACCCCCCCCCCCCCCCCCCATTTACTTGTTGAGAAAATTTCCTCCATATACGATCTCCTAAATTCACTTAATGCTCTTGAAATAGATTTGTTGAAAAGAACAATGATTAAAGATACTGTTGTCAATGTGACATCATTCATATCCATCTAATTCCATGGCTCTCTATTACTTGTAAATTCAGCCTGCTTTAAAGAAGTAAAGTTATATATACCACTTCCTTCAGGGACTGAGGTTGCCTGCTTTGTTTGTAGCCCTTATCACAAGCAGCTGAGGACCCCAGGGGCTGTTTGAAAAACCACACAAACAACATCACTGCTGAGTAAATCACAGCTGCCAATCATCATCCTGCTCCTCTTCTGCTGGCCCCAGGGCACACACCTCACCTGTGTGCCGACTCAGAGGTAAGCAGATGTTGCTGCCATGAAGTGGTCCAATCACAAACACAACGCTTCTCTGTATGCCAGAGGCTCTCCAGGCACAAAATCATGAAGCAATTTAACACAAGCTAGCTAAAAAGCCAAGTGAGCAATTTAGAAGCCGAAAGGAAACGCGGGGGAAAGTTCTTTGGCATTAGTGAGAAGAGAATGAACTAGGCAGAAAGCATCATGGATACATTTGGATGGGAAATGAGAGGAGAGGTGGGGCAACAGCTGTCCGCTAGATCGGTTTCAGGGAAATGGTGAAAAACAGTTTTCCCTGCTCTGGCTCCTGAGATTAGGAGCGCTTATCATCCGTGCTAACAATTCTAAACTCTTCCTTAGGGAGGCAAGAACCAAGTGACATTTAACATAGCCGAAGGAAGCAGAACAAGAGTGATGTGTGCTGATTGTGCTAGAAACAAAGCAAAGGCCCAGCGTTTTTCACCAAGTGGCTGGAAATCGGTCTTTGAGTTGGCATGTGAAAACCTTTGTGGGGTTAAGAGGAGGAGAAAGCATGAGCCTAAACAGGTCTCAGAGGAAAAGCACTTCTATTAATGAAAAGACCTCTGCATCAGAATAAGATGGCAGTGGGGTGTATGCTGACAGCCTTGAGAACAATGCCAAAGGCCAGAGCCAAAACATGTGATTCCCATGTCAGGCTGGAGCCCAGCTGGAGCAGCCATGGGAAAGAAAGATGCCATACAGAGGAGAAGCCGAGGGCCAGCAAGAGAGTGAAGTGGGTGACAAATTGGTGCTAAGGCACCATAAGCAACAGGCTTGTTTCCGCCTGCCAGAGGATGTAGGCTCCAAGAGGCTTTCACTCTGGAAGTCTGGATGCTGGGGAAGCAGGCCAGTGGCATATACACAGCTGAGTTTCACTTAGTGGTGGCAGAAGGCTGTCACTACCAGCACAGCAGGGAACACATGAGGAAGACAGACATGCCGACCTCTGGAACAGGTGGGTGCATGGCCCTGGGCAGAGGCAGAGCACACAGGACAAGAGATGCAAAATCTGACACAACACATCCTCCCAGGCCAACGGACGTGCCTTGGCCTGGAGAGGAGGCATCAAACACTGTGGTCAATTGTCACAGAAACAGCCGTGCTGCAGCCCACACGGCCAAGCGCTGGCCACCAGCATGGTGTCTTCAAGAGGGTGCAGGCCCCTGAGTGGAGCAGAGACAAAGCTGCCCGTGCAGGGTCTGGCTGGCCAGCGCTTGCAGAGGGGCACTCGATAATGACTGTAAAATTGGCTTCAGTCACCTCCTCCCGCCCTCCCACCGCTGGATGAAAACCCATCAACCACAACTGGCCGAGGATCTGCTAACCTGTTAGGCCTGTGAGGATGGAGAAGGATGGAACAGCCTCTTTGCCCGCAGAGAACTTACTGTTTACCAAGACCAGGCAGTTTATTCCAAATGATGGGTAGCCTTCCATAGTGGATAGTCAAAATCAATGAAAGGGGTCAAAATCACATCGTTCTTAACACGCACACACGAGAAAAGAACGCTATTGTGGAACTTTTGATTCAAACGTGTGGTTCAGCAACACAAAGTCACGCTGTTAAAATATACTCCTTACTGCAGGCCAGAGTAACAATATGTTTGAAAGTAGCTGATCTGGGGAAGCCGGGATGGCTCAGTGGGATAAGTGCTCACTTTGCAGCACTGGGGACCGGGGATCGAATCCCAGCCCCGGCCCATGCAGAACCATATGCTGAACTGGGAGCTCCCCCAGTTCAGTTCTCTCTCTGTCTCTGTCTCTGTATCTCTCTATATATATATATATCAAAAATTAATTAATTAATTAATTTAAAAAAAAAAAAGAAAGTAGCTGATCTATTGAGGAAGACAGGAACCGCCATTCAAAAAGGACTGTCACACACGCTATTTTTTGGAAACATCCGAAAACCCTTTAGGCAACTGTCATGATTAGGCCCAACTTTTCAGTCACTCAGAGAGGTTAACTGACTTGTCAAAAGCAGCACAGCAGAGCCCAGATGTAATCCTGGATGGGTCTGACTCCAGCACATCCTCAAGTACCACAGGAGTTCAGGGATGATCGTGAGCAAAGAGGGCTGGGGAGGGGAGAACAGGAAAGGAGAGAGGGGGTCCAACCAGACAGGGGCTGGGAGAGATGGAGCGGCAGAAATGCAGACAGGAGCTGGGCTGGTTTGGGGGTGAGTCAAGGATCCCGTAGCAGAGGGCACTGGAAGTTCAGAGCAGATTCAAGTAGTTGGACAGATCCAGGCAGCCCTGAGACATTGGGACAAAAACTAACCTCTTTGAGGTTTACTTTTCTAAATTGTAAAGTGGAAATAAAAACAATACCTGCCTCAAAAACTAAGTGAAATAATTATATAAAGTGCTTGTATTCAAATATGCAATCTCTTAAAAAAATAAGTCGCTTCACCCAGGCAAGATCCAAATGAACATATTATCACTTTATTTGGCCCTGCAAATAATCCTGAGAAAGGGAATATTTTTAGAGCTCAGAAAACTCCAACAGAGACACCTTTTTTTAAGGAAAATAAATTCACCACAACCCCAATAATACTTGTTTTTGGTTCAGTTATAGTAAAAATGGAGACTCATAACCAAATGCTAGGACTTCTGTGCTGGACTACTTAGTCAACAGTGAGAACAGCAGAAAATAAGGCTGGATGATTCAGGCAGGCTGACAGAGAGCCTCCAGTCTAGGCAGAGAAACTGGGACATCTACCAACAAGAGTCAGGGAGCATATAAGGTTTTTGAGGAAAAGAGCTATTGGGGAGGTGTGGTGTGGGGCGGGGCGGGGGGGATGTTAGGTATTATAATAGTAAGACTCTAAAGTTAGGGAAATAATACCTCTCTCAGAGCTAAACTTTAAAAGTCAAGAAATGCAAAGGCATCCTAGAGAAACAGCCCCATGACCTACAAAATAGAAAGCATTAAATCCAGGAGCAAGAATGCCAATCAGATGCATCTTGGTCAGACCTGAAAGTGGAGAAAAGCAGAGATTTAAAGAGAGCCACCATGGCCTTGCTACTCCAAGCAACAGACAGGGAGAGAGAGAGCCGCAGGCAAGAGCCTTAGTCCTTGGAGGGTTCAGGATCTGCTGTCAGCCCCACAGTGGAGCAGATGCAGGCAGCTGAAGCCAACTGCCTTTGGGTATTCCCACTGGCAAGCCTCCTGACCGAGCAATGGATGCCTTGGAATTAACCTGATGCCATTTGACACTTAACTTCTTTGTTTTTATTCCATACTAGCCAACAAAGCATCTGATTATGATTTGGCTTTCCACACAGGCCTGGCTACAGGAAGAGAATGTGTACTGGTTGTTCCCACACTAGAATCCCAGGCCATGAAATGAGAAAGAAAAACAGTTCTATTCTCATATTAAGTCAGTCAGCTGGCAATGTGATTTTATAGATCTATTTCCTGAACCAGATTGACATAATGGTGACATAAACTCTTGCTATACTCATCAAATCCATTCCTTTATTTTTTTAATTGAAGATTTATTTTATTGAGAGGAGAGAGAGAAGAGGGGAGGGCCCAGAGTAGTCTGCACAGTTGTACATCGTTAGTTGTGACATGGTTTCATTCCACACAGATGGATGTGGGGACACGCAGGGTGAGAACCAAACTGGGGGACTCCCACATGGGAGGCCAGAATCTTTGCCGCCATCTTGGCTACCAGTTGCACTGCAGTCCAGCATATGGGTTTGCATGGGCCAGGGCCGGGATTTGATCCCGGACCTCATGATTGCAAGGCAAGTGCTCAGCCTGCTGAGCTATCCCAGTATCCCCTTATCAAATCCATTTCTGAGCCTACAAATCTAAGGGTCAACAAGGGGCTAAGGCTGTCCACTGGAATATGCTGCTTTGCAAAACTTCGTGCGAAAACCTTCCTTGACATCTACAGAGGCAATTTCACGGTGGGATGTTCAGACAGCACAGTGTGGCTGAGGGGAGTAAAAGGGCCTCGTATCAGCAAGGCTAACTTGCAAGCCACAGATATTAGGTGACCAAAAGTGTAAGCTAGAGTGGAGGTAATAGGAATGGGGGTGGTAGAGGGTGCAGGAATATAAGAGAAACTTAAGGGAACAAAAGAGATGCAAAGAGGACTAAGATTTTCAATTACAGGGCCTTCACCTCTAAAACACAAGAATAAAGTTTGCTGAACCTAGATTTGGCTTGAAATGTTCATTTGAGAAGACATTATAATAGCTATGTCCAATCCAATGACTGGATGGGAACATAAAGGTACTCATTATGTTTCCAGTCATTCTTTTCATCCCACAAAGATTTACTGAGTGTCCACAATATGTCAGACATTATTCCACCAGTCATTAGGGATCCCTGCCTTCAATGAGCTTACAGTCCAGTGCTATTGACAGACAGGTTAACTTACTACTTTAGTAAATACAGGTGCGACGGGTATGCTGGGGGTGTGCACAGATTACAATGGCCACATCTAAAATAATGAACACAATAGCAGGGAAAAGCCAAACTTCTTCAGCTGAAGAGAAAAATCATTTTTAAAGAGAAGAAATGTTATTTTTTCACCTTCTTGAATTTCTGGAATCCATGGAAATGTTCAATGTAAATCAGACATCAAATCATATCTAATTTTACTTCTGTCATCCCATATGTGGTGAAAAAGAATAGCAAGAGGACTAGAAAATATGATTTCAGCCCAGAGATTGCAGCAACATGTATAGAAAACTCCCAATAAAATAAAGGTAGATGCCAGGTCTGTGACAGCCCACGAAAAGGCCAATATCTAATATTCAAACCAAAAACCACACCCATAATCCACTGTTTATGAAAAGACCACACAGTTGCATCATCTGGTATAGAATTCCCATCTGCAATTCATGTTAATTTAATTTTCCATTCACTCGAAATTTAAAAGATCACAAAATCTCAGAGTTAATAAGAAAGGCAAAATTAGAAGGCAAGACAATACCAGGATATTATTATCTGGTAACCCAATGGACTTTTCCAAAAGAGTAATACTGTATCAAGTACATAAACAAAGCAAAACAAAAAATTCTAGAGACACCAAACTATGGAAATTTGGAAAGACATAGGATCTTACTCATTCCCCATGACAGGGTCAACAGAGGTACATAGGAAAATATAGAACTAAGATCTCTGATTGACAGACATAAAATAATGCAGAGAGATAGCAAATAGCAGAAATAAAGATAGTCTTCATTAGAGCTCACACCTCCTGCCTATCTTTTTTCTGTTCCATCCCCACCCACACCTTAGTATAAAGTACTGCTGTATGTGCAAAAGAATAAGACTGGAAGATTTGGGAACAAATACTTCCATTATACATTGTATTAAATATACGCCTTCAAACTGCTTTGTCCTTAGTAGACAGCTACATTTATTGACCTGCATTTATTGGTAGTTCAATCTGTGCAATCAATATTAAAAAACATTATAGGAAGCTGCCCTTTGTTGCTGTATTTACTGTAGGGACTTTGCTAAAGCCATTACCACTCTATCACATAGTATCCATTTCATTAGGCCCTCCAACTTCTCTAAGCAGTATCATGTATTTTGTAACATGAGGTTGATCATGTTTCCCTTTTTGCACTGGCTAATAGGAAGCTCAGAAAACATTTGCAGCTCACTTTCAGCAAGTTTGCTACCCACCAGTGTAAAAGAATTACTTTTACCCCTTATTTTCCCTTCACTCATTCTCCTAATTTACTTAAAACAAAACAGTGTAACAGGCTAAGTAGACATATATTTGAAATGGGACAGAAAACAATGGTACTGTCCCATTTCAAATGGTAGGTACGGTCAGCCTAGTCTCACTGGTCTAAATTCAAGGTGTCAGTCAGTAGGCTGACCATATGTGCCATCTGAAATGAGACAGTCCGTTGTTTTCTATCCCATTTAAAACAGTATGTCTGGTTAGCCTAGTAATAGTGAATATTAATAGCAAATATTTATTGAGTGATTAAAGATTTTAATATCATAGACTACACTCATACCCCTTACCTTATATTATGACTCCTTAAACCCTAATATTTTAAAAAATATATTAAATTTTATATATTTATGTATATTAAGTTTGCTTCTGAAAAAATTGGGGTATGAGGAGACGGGCAGAACTGATAGATAGGTGGAGAACTAGATCAATATCGCACATTTCTGTGGTGGCTTTTCAAGCAAATCATGACAAGAGGACACTAACGATGGCAAATAGCTGGAGATACACTCTAGGTGGGACTTGGTCCATCCTGGACGGTATGCGAGAGACTCCCCCATTAACAGCGGCTTTAACTACGATCTGTCATAAACAACAAAGCCAAATAAAAACTACCACTCGCCTGTAGTAGAGAGGCTATGAGCCATTGCAGCACCTTATTTGTACCCAATTTGCCTAGTATGTAGAACATATATAAATCCTGGCTGCAAATTTCAGGCCTTGGCAGGGTCAGAGGAAAAAACACATCTATGAAAAGACACAACATAGTGCCTGAACCAGCTCGGAGCCAGGGTAGCTCAGGCAGAGAGTATGTCACAAACAGGGAGAAGGGCTTGAGGAAGCACCCAGCTTCCCTTTAGTAAATCACACCCTTGACCAGGTCAATGTTCTTTCATTTCACCACTCTCTTCTTCCTCTCTGCTCTTTCCACCCCTCCTCACCCCCCACCCCCCGCCCCGATAAGTTCACAACCCACCTCCCAGAAAACCAAGCAAAACTAGCTAATGTGCAATGACACCTGACAGAAGGTACTCTTCGAAGGCCCAAGAATTGCGGAGATAATGGTGAACTCCCCAAATATCTGCTATCAAAAATGTGACAGCCCAGTGCCAGAGACAGACAAGAAAATCGCTGAACACGAGAACTATAAGCTGGGAGCAAGGCAGGAGGGGACCACCTGACCAGTGTGCATACAAACAGGAGAGAACAAAGCCTACACTGCAGGTCAGTTGCAAGAATTAAAGGAGTTTTAAGATTTATTTTTATTGTTTTTTGACAGAGAGACAGAGAGAATGGGGAGGGCCCAGAGCACTCTCCATAGTTGACAGCATTAGTTTTCCATATAGTTTCACTCCACAGGTGGGCACAGGGCTGCACAGGGCAGGAACTGGGCCAGGAGCCTCCCACATAGGCCCCAGCAAGAACTGAACTGGGGGCACTCCCCAGTTCAGCACATGGGTCTGCATGGGCCGGAGCCAGGATTCGATCCTCAGTCCCCGGGGTTTCAAAGCGAGCGCTCAACCCGATGAGCCATCCCAGCTTCCCCTAAAGGAGTTTTAATTAATCAATTAGTTATACCTGCAAATATTTAAATGCTGCAGTTCCACGGGCCGAGATCACAGCAGAGAACTGCCTAAGACCCTTGCCTTCATGAACCTCAACTCTGGGGAAGGAGAGGTAAAATAAATATTTAAGTAACAAAATGTCAGATGATTGAGAAGTGTTGTGAAGGAAAGTCAAGTCCGGGAGAGGGGATGGCAGGAAGCAGATGCAATCCTACAACGCTGAATGGGTGTAAAGGAACCAGGAGCTCTCTGGAACATGCACTCCAGGCGGAGAGTAAAGCACAGGCGGCAGCTCTGAGGTAGAAGCTCGCCCGGCACATTCATCTCAAAGGCTTCCTTATGTTCCAGATATTACGTTTTCAGAGGACAACAAAAATTTCAGAGAGAGCTCCATTCAAAGGGATTAAAAGAGATGTGCTGGGGGTTTTTTTGTTTTGTTTTGTTTTTTGGTTATTTCAGTTTATTGATACGAAAATATAATATTCCTTTTATCATTTCTTTGCTTCTGCATGAAGTACCAGCCACAGGGAAAAAGAATTAAGGCTACCGTTTTGCCCACCAGAATTAAGCAAAGGGCTTATGCTTTTGGGTGAGTTTTCCACCTGAGAACTAGTCTTTGTAACTGCGCTCTCCCTAAGCATGGAGATGCTTTTGTCCATTAGCCTTAATATTTACCTTGTCCTCCCTTGGCCTGAGTTATGCAAAAGCCTCCTTCCCAGGACATTCTTTTAATCCGCTTTTACACAAGGCTAGTCAATCACTTCATTCCCAGGGATGCGTCTATTTCCAACAAAATACCAACCTAGAAATTCACATAAAATAAAATCTTGGGATGCCGGGATAGCTCAGAGGTTGAGCACCTGCCTCACAAATGCGAGGTCCAGGGTTTGATTCCGGCCCCATGCCCATGAAAACCCATATGCAGAACTGCGGCACAACTGATAACCACTGAGATGGCTCAGTGGTGAAGGTTCTCACCTCCCATGCAGGAGGCCCCCAGTTCTGGCCCTTACCCCCATCTGGGACAGGAGCCTCGCACATAGGCCCCAGCAAGAACTGAACTGGGGACACACCCCAGTTCAGCATATGGGTCCTCATGGGCCAGGGCCAGGATTCAATCCTTGGTCCCTGGGGCTTCAAAGTGAGCTCTTAACCCACTGAGCCATCCCAACTTTCCTAGGGAATATTTTCAATTATTCCTTTTTTTAAAATTAATTTCAGGCGTACAAAACAATATAGTGATTAGAAATTTATATACCTCACGGAGTGATAAACTCAGTAAACCTGTTATCCATCTGACGCTGCACATAGTTATTATATAAACACCGATGATCAATGGGGAAAACCCTCAGCTGTTCAGAAAGTTAGCTGTCCGAAATAACGGCATAGGCTGAGGTTTTACTGTATTGCCTCTTTTAATTTCTTTTCTTCCTTTAGCTACTAAAATGACTATGGAGATTTAAGGGGGGGGGGGAAGGTATAAATAGACTTCCCTTATGTAGCACCTTTTCCCTATTCACCTGGAACATGTTTACCAAGTGTGACAATAAATAGTCTACATTGTCTAACTCCTGAGAAAGAGCCATGTCACAAGCACAGTGATTTGTTTAAAGAATCTTGCCCACCGCATAATCAGCCTATAGGTCACCATCTGTCTAAGTCCTCATAAAACTAACCATATGTTGTTTTCATCAACTGCTAAACTAAAGTAACCTACTCTCCTGACCCCCCGCCCCAAGAAAAATGCTACAGACCCATTTTTCCTCTGGTGGAGGGGCTGTTAGGGGTACACTTACCTCTCTACTACCACCACATTTTTTAAAACTAAAAACATTTTTATTTAGTCCTCTTCATGCTTTGTGCATTACTACCAATTCTAACAACCCCAGTGATTTCTAGAAATTTCTGAAAAGGCTCTCCCAGGAGACACTGTATCAACCTGCTCAGAGCTCCAGAAGTTTAGTTCTCTTCTGTGGTTTAACCTGGTGATAGGAGAGAAATGCATGTAAGCAAATGTATCCTTACATTTGTAAAAAAATTGTAGAAACAATTCTTCCTATCTATTGTCTACTGCATTTTAAAACACCAAGTCATCAAATATCAACTTTTCAGAGTAACTCAGCTCTAATGTGGATAAAAACTATACATGAATTAAAATCATCATTTGAAACAAAAATTGTTTTCTAATGCTGTTTTGATTTAAGAATTCTCAAACTGCTGAACATTGTTCTTTCTAATCATATCACCCACCAATGACTAAACAACTTAATAAGAAGCAGTAGAACAAAATGTTTTGGATTTTAATTTGGTTTTGTTTACTTTCTAAGCAAAAAATACCGGTAAATAAAAATTACCACCCCCCACCCCCCAAAGTGCTTATGGTTTAAAATTACATGGCAGGGAGCACTAAAGCATTTAGATAATCAGGAAGGTTAGACACCCTTGGTAGAAGTGGGTCATTAATACTGCTAAGATCCAGAGAAACCAGTCCTGCATCAACCAACTTCCCTGGGTCTGCAGAGTCAAGCCCAAGTTCTATTTGCAAAACTGGCCACAATTTTGTCATTTATAAAAAAAGCCAAGAGTTTCCTACAAAGCTAATGACTCCCTTTGGCCTGGGAAAATACTTGTTGAACTGAACTGCATGGCACAAAGAAAAGAGATTTTAACTTTATAGATCTCTTCTTGACTCATTCCCTAAATTAATCCTTGTCACCAAAATAATCAACCTCTCAAAACTGTAAAGGTTTACTGCATTATGTATAACCTACTTACTGAACTTGAGTTGCATTTCTTTATTCTCTCTAAACTTACCAACTGCTAACGACAGGCAGGGTTCCTTCTCATAGATCAGAGATCTTGTTAAGAGCTATTTTCCTTTCTGCACATACTCACAGGCATGTAATGTAAGACTAATTCTTGTGAGATTTGTTAACAGTTATCCCTGAGATCTTGAGCATTCCCCAGAGACCTCTTTAACTTAAGGTATCTCAAGATGAGGCCTTACAATGAATGTTTCCAGTCAAACAGGACCTTGTTAATCATTAGCACAACCTGTGGTGGTTCACCAAGTGCCCTATTGAGATTTCTCCCCTTCCTTCCATGGCATTGTCCTAGTGAGTCACAATTAAAAGAAACAGTACCATGATCTAAGGACAAGAGACAGAGGTGGCTTCCAGTCCTGGCTCTGCCTTGCACCTTACTTCGAGTCCTCATTTCACCTTTTCTGAAAGGAGAATGCCACCTCCCTGCCAAGGTAGTTATGAATATTGTATGCAAGAGTGACGGGTGCTCAGCAAGGGGCCTGGCCCCCAAAGGATTACACGCAACAATGATAACCTTACTGAAGAGGTTAGAGATTGTTCTTCCCAAGAAAGCCAACTTTTATAATCCAGCCAAAATGGTCTTTGCCCATCTTCCAACATATTAAAATTCATCTGTGAAGATTAAGAGACAGCTGGGTGAAGAGGATGGGAACCAGAATATTCTAGAATAGAGCTAAAGCTCGGAGAGTGCAGGAATTGAGAGGTGTGAGCAGGGCAAACACAGGAGCACCGAGTACCAAGTGGAGATGGACAGATCAGGGCCCCCAAAGCCACAGAGCTTGAGAGCTTACAAAGCTTCTTTTCAAAGAACATCTAGTGACATGATGCAGTAGCACATTGGGTGGGGAGGGAGTAGAAACTAAGTATAACATGGTATGGATACACATATACAAATATTTGAAAGATCAAAATATGGAAACTTATTTTTGCATATACTATAAATCAGCAGGAATAATCACTGCACGTACCCACACACTGTCTCATATTTATATGAAGCTTTTCTAAATGTGAGCAATGATTTGAACACACAGTATATCTATAATGTGGTTGGAGTGAGTTTGTTTTTTAAACAGAGCCTATACGATCAGTCAGTCTCCTTCCCAACAAGACAGAAATGCTCATCTTTCACATCGAAGCTCTTTACTTCACGTATTACCTGGCAGGTCTGTAAGCCTCGAAGGCAACCTTGTTCCCCAGCCCCTTCTCCCGACTAGGAGTCTGTGATGACTACCGAAGGGATTTTGTCAGTCAGAGCCACTGGGGTTTATCCATGGGCTTCCTCAGACTAAAAAGGAAGGTCAGGAATAATATCCACACTCTTCTACATGTCTCAGTTAATAAGAAGTTCTCCTTATGGTTTAATATTTTTCTAAATAGTCAGCACCTTATACAATATTCACACAATATTCTGAGACCTTTTTCTCTTTCATTAGAAACTATAATACCCTGAATATTATCTCCAACGCCACCCTCATCCATCTGCCTTGAATGAAAGGGGATAAAAGGTTATTTTATTTTCTTTGTCTCTGAAGGCCTACTGTATTCCCTCACCTTCTGGACAGTCCATTACTTTAAGAGGATTTTTTAAAAATTAAACAGTATTAATTTTTTTCTTTCTCCCTCAATTCTCCTTCAATTGGTGTGCACACAGCTACTTTTCCAATGTTGATGAAACTTAAAATTATGCAGTCAACTCAAAAACCAACCTGTCATGCTACAAGTTAAAGTTGTATTTCCAAGTCTATAATATCCACAAATTTTGTCTCTTCTCAAAAAAGAAAAATAAGTTACAAATCAACCAAATCAGATTATCTAAATACACTGATTATTATTGATTATCTAGACACTCTGATTCAAAAAATGTCACAGCTAATGATTTTTTTCCTAGCATAAACTTAGCTATTGCTTTTTATTGTCTTCTGTAATTGTTCCATATTCTGCTTTAAAATAAAAACCAGAATCTAAAACTCAAAAAAAACATTCTTCATCCTCTTTTTCATATATCTGTTAATGCTGAAGAGAGAAGGCTCATTCCTACTTATCAACCACAATGCTTACACATTTTATTTAAGTGTTGTGAAGTACCTGAAACTTTTCATCCCAAAACTACTAATGTATTGAATTTAAAGTGTTCATTACTGCCCTTAATATTTTCCAAGAGACTTGCCAACCAGAACCCTTAATTATTTTCCCCCCTGAAACTCCAAGTCTCCTCATCATATGGCTTCTCTCAGCCCAACAGTCTTTGCTGGTGTAGAATATGCACCTTTCCCTCATAGCATCGCTCCTAATGGGCCTCCAATGCATTACACGATCACGACCTACCATTATGCAAGTAATGATTTGCCCAAACCTTTCTTAACCTGTTACTGCGCTGAGATCTGCTGATCTGCATTATACCCACTCGGTGCTGTTTATCACATCTGACAAGGGTATGAGGATGACCCACTGCAAAAATGAAGAAACACCAAGGAAAATGGGATTGCCCAGGAGAAATAAAAGCTGGCCTTCCAGACTGTTTTAACACAAATCCAGTTCTACTACTGACTGACTACACCAGAGAGACATCACCACTTTGAGAATGTTCTCACAGCTAGAAATGAAGATATATAAAATGTTAATTCTTAAGGTGTTTGTGATGATAAAGATAATCCAAAGAGGAAACTGGGTGAAGTCCTCAGTACAATGCCTGGCCCATGGTAAACAATAAGCACTAGTTATTTTCAGAGACTGGTGTACAAATTCAGGAAGTAAGAATGCCCTGAGAGATTATCATTAATTATACCTTTTCAAGGAGCTGGCCACATCGCATCAGATCACAAGATTCAATATACATCCTGCTTTTTTGGCACTTACTAATGCTAGAGATTTCATTCGAAAGTGAAATTTATTTTAGGAAAGAATGTAAACAGCGATGCAGAGTTAATCAATTACGGTATGCAAAGCTGTGTGTGCAGTCCCACATCTTCCTGAACCTCCCCCTGAGACATTAACTTGGAACATGAGCTTTCTGGAAATGCCTTCACCTTTATTCCTGCAGAGCTAACCCACCTGCGAAGGAAATCCATTCACAAATGCTCCCACTAAGGAGAAAATAATCCTAGAATTAGATGCAGTTTATCTACTCAAAAATGAATTCCCCTCTTATCCCAATAATAACCCCTGGAATTTTTCTTCCTTCCTTCCACCAGTATTTATCAACATTTACCATATGCCAAACCCTGTCCTCAGCTTTGCAGATTGGATGCAAACAAAAGTCTCAGTCCCTTCCCCTACTAAAGTCCAGAAGAGTCTCTCCTTTATTGAGAAAATCCACATCTACTGGGTTTGAGTTTGTTTAATTCTATGGAGCAGATAGGACTGCTGACCCACAGAAGGAAACAAGCACTGCACGAGGGTCCTCATGACATACTGCAACCAGGAGTCAACAAAACCGTTCATCCACCATGGCCCCAACATTCTCCTGATTCTTCCCTATGCGTAAGGGCTGTTCCCTTTGTTACGAACCCATTCAACTACAGAAGAAATGACACACTTTCTGGTACCATTCCCTGGACAGTGCCACCTCCTCCCCTTATTAAGGTGACCAGATTTTAACATTGGTAAAGCGGGACACCATTGACTGGAGGGGAGGGGGTTCTTGATTAAAAATGTGGTCTATCTCCCGTTGTTCCCTAGCTTGTCGTGCATTCTTTCCAAAAATCGGGACTTTTTTAAAATGCCGCGGGACGTGGGACAAATTGTTAAAAATCGGGA
>PVKE010009970.1:0-43543 GCA_004027555.1 Craseonycteris thonglongyai | reverse complement strand
AAAGGTGTACAGTGAATGAGTCTTAATGTAATATAATGACTAATATAAAAACTTAACTATTAGATACTAAAAGAATGCTTTATAAAATATATAGCATTGGTTTTAATGAGTTTCTTTTGGATTCTTTTTTTTTTTTTTTTTTTTAAGATTTATTTTATTGTTTTGACAGAAGGGGGAGGGCCCAGAGCAGTCTCCATAGTTGTACATCATTGGTTTTTTGACATAGTTTCATGCTTAGGATGAGAACGTTCCATATGGGAGGCATGCCCTCACAAGCCAGGAGCCTCCCACGTGAGAGGCATGCTCCAATGGGAACTGAGCTGGCGGAGTGGAAGCATATCCCAGTTCAGCATGTGGGTCAGCACAGACCGGGACTCGATCCTCAGACTCTGGGGCTGCAATACAAGTGTTCAGCCCGCTGAGCCATCCCAGGTTCCCTTCTCTTGGATTCTTATATTTAAAATCTAATTAAATCTAAACAGTAAATATTTAATTATATATTTGCCTTAAGCCAAGCTTGTCCAACCTGTAGCCCATGAGCTGTATGTGGCCCAGAATGGCTTTGACTGGCCCAATGCAAATTCATAAACGTTCTTACAACATGAGATATTTTTGCAAAAATTTACTTTTTTTTAGCTCATCGGCTATCATTAGTGTTAGTGTATTTTTTATGTGTAGCTGAAGACAATTATTCCATTGTGGCTCAGGGAAGCCAAAATGTTGGACACCTCTTGCTTTAAGCTATTTGAGTTTTTCTCTAAAAAACTTATTGCGAATGCCAGATGGTTCAGTGGGTTGCGTGCTCATTTTGCAGCCCTGGGATATGAGGATTATGTCCCGGTCCCTGGCCTGTGTGGACCCATATGCTGAACTGGGGTGTGCCCCTAGTTTGGATCTCACTAGGGCAAGTTTCCCATGTGGGAGGCCCCTGGTTCAGCTCCCACCCTGGGCATGCTTCCCATGTGAGAGGCCCCTAGCTTGCAGGGGTTCCTGCCCTGCACAGCCCCATGGCCACCTGTAGAGTGAAACTTGAAACTATATTGAAAACTCATGATGTACAACTATGGAGACTGCTCTGGGCCCTACCCCTTCTCTCTGACTCTGTCTCTCTCTCGCTCTCTGTTAAAAACAATTAAAAAAAAAATACGTATCACTTTCTTTTTCTTTTAGTTTGTATATTCTATGGACTAAATTCCATGCTAAAATAGTAAAAATCTCACTTTGGATGAAAGGAGCATTAGGAGGACAATCCAAATTATACACATAGTCATTGTAATTAGGCTTATGATATACTTCTTGTTCATTACTGTCTTTTTCTCTATCCATGTCTCTTTACCAATCACTATCAAAGCCCCACCGGTATATATTATATTACAAGCAGTAGCTTAAAATTAATTTTATTGTGAAGTATTACAAACATGCAATATATATGGAACAAACTAATGAATATCTATGATCTCATCACTCACCTTTTTCAAATCTTAACATTTTGCTGTATTTGCCCAGGACCTTTTCTCTTTAAATTTTTATTATGGGGAAGCTGGGATGGCTCAACGGGTTAAACTCTCACTTTGCAGCCCAGGGACCAAAGATCGAATCCCGGCCCTGGTGCACAGACCCATATGCTGAACTGAGATGTACTTCCCATGTGGGAGGCCCCCGGTTCAGTTCTCGCCCCCTGGTTCAGCCCTTGGTTTGAGGGGGTGTGCCTCCCATGCAGGAGGCCCCAGCCCAGGTCCCACTTTGCATGACCCCCACCCACCTGTGTGGAATGAAACCATGTTGAAAACTGATGATGTACAACTATGAAGACTGCTCTGGGCCCTCCCCCTTCTCTCTGTCTCTGTCTCTGGCCAAAACAATAAAATAAATATTTTTTCTTTTTTAATTTTATTATGAAAATTTGCAAATACATAGAAAAGTTGAGAGACTAGAACAGTTCTTACCTATTAATATAAATTTGACACCCATATTCAACAGTTTACATTTTTGCCATATTTTGCTTTAATAGTTTTGTATTTTGCTGAATTATTTGAAAGCAGATTTCTAAACATTATGACAGTTCACATATATAATCATAATATCATTATCAAACCTATGAAAATTAATGGTAATTCCTTGACATCTGGTAACTTTCTGGTTCCTCTGGCTGTCTTTGACAGTCTTCACTGATTTTAAAAAAAAATTACTTAAACCAGAATCCAGTCAAGAATTATGTATTATGCTTGGTTGTAATGTTTCCTTAATCTCTGTTAATCCAGAATAGTCCCTCTCCCAATACATGGAACTTCCCCCAAATGCCATTGATATATTTGGAAGAGGAGTACTTGTGTAGAATTATTAGACAAATCCACATTCTATAGTTTTCTATATCCTTTTGGTAGTATGTAACTTATTTTCCTACTCTCTATATTTTGTATACATTGGAAGATATAAAGCTGGATTAGATCTAGGATACTTTTTTTTTTTCAGTAAGAAAACTTCATTGATGATGCTCTATACATTATATTGCACTGATTCCGGAGGCACAAATGTTGGTTTATCCAAAAATGAATAATTTTAACTAAGATCACTTGGAAAAGTGATGACTGCCAGGTCTCTAAAGTGAAAAGATATCTTTCTTTTTATAAATCAGTAATCTGCTAGATGATAACTTTGGTAACCTTCAAGTGACCTGCTCTGTGAGAACAGTGTTAGAAAGTTTTCATCCACAACTTACTTCATTTTTCTGTTGCTTAAGGATTTGGGTGGGGGGCCGCGCTAAAATTTATTTTATTGTTTGAGAGAAGGTGGATGTCAGGGAGAGAGAGAGAAGGGGAGAGGGCCAGGGCAATCTCCATAGTTGTACATCATTAGTTGTGACATAGTTCCATTCCACACAGGTGGATATGGGGCCAACCAAATAGAGGGCAGGAACCAAACTGGGGGCCTCCCTTATGGTAGGTGAGAACTTTCACTGCTGAGCCATCCAGTGGTTACCAAGTGTGCCTCAGTTCAGCATATTGGGTTTGCACAAGCCAGGGCTAGGATTCAATCCCTGGACCTCGCAGTTGAAAGACAGGCACTCAACCTGCTGAGCTATCCCTGGATTCCCTTAAGGGTTCTTTTTTTTTTTTGTAGGTTTTTTTTGGTTTGTTTTTCTTTTATATCTTTTTATATTTATAGAGAGTAATTATTTTATCTTCAGTGCATATTTATTTCTATTTTACTTTTGACAGATAGAGAGAGAGACAGAGACAGAGACAGCTAGAAAACTGAACCGTGGGAACTCCCCAGTTCAGCATGTGGGTCCTGCCTGGGCCGGAGCCGGGATTCGATCCTCGGTCCTCGTGGCCTCAAAGCGAGCGCTCAATCCACTGAGCCGTCCCGGCTTTCCCCTTTTTGTAGTTTTTATAAGATAAATTGTATGGGGAAAAATGTCCAATAATATCAGTACTCACAGTACATGCAAATAAAAATAACAATGGGATACCCATTTCCATTTTGGATTGGTTGAAATTAAAATTGAGGGTACAGAGTATTGTCAAGGATGTGGGAAACAAGGGAGTTTAAGTAGCTGCTGGTAGGTGTGTAAACTGTTACAGTATTTTTAGAGAGCACTTGTGTAAACTGTTACAGTATTTTTAGAGAGCACTTAAGCAGTATTTATAAAAATATTTTAATACTTTTACTAAGCATTTCTACTGCCAGGATTTTACCTTATGTATACTTGTAAAAGCACAGCAAAGTGTATATAAGGATGTCATTACAGCATTACTATTTTTTTTAAGGTTTATTTTGATTGTTTTTGACAGAGAGAAAGAGAGAGACAGAGAAGGGGGAGGGCCCAGAGCAATCTTCATAGTTGCACATCATTAGTTTTCTACAGTTTTCATTCCACAGGTGGGCACGGGGCTGCACAGGGCAGGAACCAGCCAGGGGCCTCTCATATAGGAGTCTTGCCCTTTGAGAACTGAACTGGGGGCACACTGCATTTCAGCATATGGGTTTGCACAGGCCAGGGTCAGGATTCGATCCTTGGACCCCAGGGCTGCAAGATGAGTGCTCAGCCCACTGAACCGTTCCAGCATCCCCCCAGTGTTACTTTTAATAGCTAAATAAAAACCTAAGAACAACATAAATATTATCTTGTATTATAAAGAATGATGTGATGACATGGGATTCATCAAATTCAGATTATTCTTGTTCTCAGAATGTTTCCTATAGCATTCTGCTCTTGTTTTCTCGATACAATACCATTTCTTATCTCAAAGTGTTGTTTTTGATTTGTTTTCTTGCACTGTGTATAACATACAAAAGAATGAATAAATCAGATGCTTCTCTCATACCTAGTTTTCTAATTCTTGGAATCAGTAGTTTTTTTGGGTTTTTTTTAAGATTTATTTTTTACAGACAGAAAGAAGGCGGGATGGCCCAGAGCAGTTTCCATAGTTGTACACCATTAGTTCTTCTACATGGTTTCATTCCATACAGGTCGGCACAGGCTGGGCATTGTGAGAACTGGTCTGGGGGCCTTTTGCATGGGACGCATGCCCCCTCAAGCCAGGGGCCAAACCAAGAGGGCAAGAACAAAACTGGGGGCCTCCCGCATGGGAAGCACACCCCAGTTCAGCATATGAGTCTTCACGGGCCAGGATTTTATCCTTGGTCCCTAGGACTGCAAAGCAAGCGCTTAACCTGCTGAGCCATCCTGACTTCTCCAGAATCAGTAGTTTTTGACGCTAAAGCACTCAAAGTGATGTTCTGATTTTCTTTGTTCATTTGTCTTTTGAGAATCCAGTGTAAATCATATAATGGAAAAACAACATTTTAGGTAAGAAAAATATCAGCTATGTCCTAGTATAGTGAAATTCTTGAAATGAAAATACCTGTCACCTTTAATATCTTTAATTTAATATTTTTAATATCTCTATATTTTTTATTCTTTTAAACAGTTCGTTTTCCTGAAGATCTTGAGAATGACATTAGAACTTTCTTTCCTGAATATACCCATCAACTCTTTGGGGATGAGTAAGTAACTTAGTGAGATGTTTGCCAAATTAGTATGGTAAATGAAAAAAAAAATTTATTTTTTTTTTAAGATATAGAAATCTATTTTTTTTACTGTTCATTTTCATGTAATTTATTTAAAAATATATATTAGAATGGTATTTTGACATTGAGACACCAGTTTACTATCATTTGTACTATAGATGCATTATCTCATTCTCATAACAGTCTTAGCAGTAGTGTTACTTTTTCCATTAGGATAGTTGTCTAAGGACCTACGAATGGCCAGAGTTCAGATTCAGGATATCTTGACTGCAGAGCCTGTATTCATAATTATAATGTTTTACTTCTTACCACTTTGCTTTACTGCTTCTAGTAAAGAATACACTCCCCTTAAGCTAGAGAGCTCAAATTGTTTTTCTTGAATAAGTAAATAAAAGGAGTTCAGAGAAATTTATTTTTAAAAACAACTTTTAAAGATATGTTTGGGGATATTCAGTATAATTCTTTAATTTCCTGTACCTTCATTACATTATTAGAATAATCAGTTACTTTTGATTTTGAAAAAATTTCAAGTGTGCAGAAAGTTGCAAGAATAGTGCTCTGTATAGCCTTCACCTAGATTCACCAGTTGTTAACATTTAGTTATATTTGATTTAATCATTCTCTTAAATAAATATATTGATATGTTTTTGTTGAACCATTTGAGGATATGTTACAAATATATCATGATTCCTTACTTCCTAAATTCTTTAGTGTATATTTCCTAAAAATAAGGACACTAACTATAGTGGAATTATCAAGACTTGGGAAATTTCCCATGGATACAGCATATTCTCTTTATAGTCCACATTTCACATTTTGCCATTTGATTGTTAATGGTTCTTTTATAACACATTCTCCCCATCCTGGATTCTATCTAGAATCACATATTACACTTTGTTGTCATATCTCTTTAGTGTCCTTTAATCTGAAGCTGTCTCAGCCTTTGTTTTTTATGACTGACATTTTCGTAGAGAGTAGTTTTTTAAACCTTCATTTTGGATTTGTTTGATTGTTTCTTTATGATTAAATTCATGTAATGCATATTTTTATAGTACTATGACAGAAGTTGTATCCTTCTCAGTGTGTCATATCAGTTTGTCCCATTGTTGGTGAAATTAACTTAGGTCACTTAGTTTAGCGGTGTCTGCCAGGTTTCTCCACTATAAATATAATGTTTTCCCCTACTTTATTTATATGTAATATGTGGGAAAATACTCTGAGACCAAAAATAAGTTTCTCATCAGACTTGCACTCAGTAGTTTTAAATCCCTTTATTATTCTTACCTGAATCAATATTTTACTATGATTTACTATGGTAATTTTTCTAACTCTGTCATACCTTCTACGATTATTAGTTGGCATTCTACTATAAGGTAGAGCTTCTCTTCCCCTTACATATTTCTTTGTTTATAATGGAAGAGATTCTACGTTTATTAGTTGGCATTATACTATAAGGTAGAGCTTCTCTTCCCCTTATATATTTCTTTGTTTATAATGGAAGAGATTCAAGGATTTTTTTTTAATGGTTATAATCTGTTCCTGTTACTAATTTTTTTTTATTTATTGGTTTTGACAGAGAGAGAGAGAGAGAGAGAGAGATACAGAGAGAGATACAGAGACAGAGAGAGAACTGAACTGGGGGAACTCCCCAGTTCAGCATATGGGTCCGCACGGGCCGGGGCTGGGATTCGATCCTCGGTCCCCGGAGGCTGCAAAGTGAGCGCTTAACCCACTGAGCCATCCGGCTTCCCCATCTGTTACTAATTTTGATGTTCAAATTATCCCAGATTCAACAAGTAGTTACTCTGTCAAACTGGATTTTGAGTCCTTTTGATATATCATCATCATTTTTGGCACATGACTTTCTGATATAATAAGATATTCCAGATTCATCTTGTACTTTCTCTACTAGTTCTAGAGTCAGCCATTTCCCTAAGTAACCCTATCTTGTTGTATTTAGACATAGTTGGCATTTAAAATATTTTCCTTCCTGGCTATTTTTCCTATGCATTCTCTCAACATCATTGTCATATTTATTAATGTGTTTTTAAATGTACAAATGTCTGTTCATAGAACAAATCTCCTGAGAATTTATCATTATTAATGTATTAGATTATGCATTTTATGTGCTTTTAAATATTAATAATTATATATTGATTTATACCAAAATTTGAGCCTTTCATATCTTGAAGAGGTTTTATTTTATAATAAAAATAAGAATCTTTTCTTTTTGGATTTGTCTTTAAGGAATTCTTAATTCTCTTCCTCTACTGCTGTTTAAAAACTGGTTTTTATAGATACAGCTTTTTAATGGTATTTTGCGTATTCACTTGTGTGGCCTGCATGTTATTAAAAGTTATTAGCAATCACTAATCTACTTTCTGTGTCTATCGACTTAGAACCTATTCTGAATATTTTAGAATTCACTTTTTAAAAAACATTTTAAGCTGGAAAAGGGAATAGCAAGGTGTAGATAGGGAGCAGGGAGCAGGGTTAGAAAAATAGCAACAGCTCCAGATCTGCTTTCTGAGTTCTTAGGGGAATGTAATTAGATATGTGCTATCACCACTTTCAGCAGCTCTGGATGTTGGTGATGGAAGCAAGCGGTAAGTTGGAAGGACTGGGCGAAGGCTACATCTTAGCTGCTTGCCTAGCCAGCTATCATTTTTAACACTACTCTCTCTAATTTGACATGCCTCGTAGTACTAGTAATAGTAGCAGCCGCAGCAGCAGCAGCAACAATAGTTGTAGTAGTAATAAGCATTTATTGAGTACTTAGTACAATGTGCCAGTCACTGTGATAAGCAGTTTACATGTATTAACTTGTTTAACCCAGACAATATTCTTGAGGTTGGTGCTATTATTCTCTATTTATTTTGTAAATGAGGACAGCTGAAGTACAGTTTCATAACAAATTTTTAAAATTAGTTTAAAATCTTGAAACTACCCATGAGTTAAATTTATTTATATGTAGGGTTAATACCTTGTAATGACTTTGCAAAGACTCATTTTGAGGTGTTAGATTACTGCTGTTTTTCCCTTTTCAGTGAAATTGCTTTTGGTTACAAGGGTCTGAAGATCCTGTTATACTATATTGCTGGTAGCCTGTCAACAATGTTCCGTGTTGAATATGCATCGAAAGTTGATGAGAACTTTGACTGTGTGGAGGTAAGAAGAGAAATAAATTTTAGACTTTGTTCCAGTTTGGTATAAAACAGGTTTTAAAATTTAAAGGTTTGAGGGAGGAGAGAATCTGTTATTTAGGAGCTTTAAAATCAAATATTCAGTCTTTAGTTATGGAGAAGATTGCCTATCATTTTAATTAACCTTGTTATTTTGTTCCTTAGCTGATCTGTTTCCTGAATGTACCTATTCCATAAAAATCTTTATCTTTATCTGATCACAGTTGTATTTTATTTACCAACTATTTTTATTATGCACATGAAAATTACTTATTTTTCCAGAAGTTAAATAAGATGGAAGGAATTAGCTAAAATTTGTACTTTTACTTCATGTAGAATTCTTCTATTTAAATTACTCTGTCTGCATTTCTAATCCCACAAACTTTGCTAATATATTCCTTTATGAGCATGGATAATTAAGCTGATTACATTATCAAACTATTTGAAACAAATGGACCAAAACAGTGAATGAAGTCAAAAAGGGCTATTGAAGAGTATGCATCTGTGGCAGGCTGAATTATGGCCCTCCAAAAGGCAGTAAGACCACAAAGGAAGACTGATATGGCCACAAGCCTAGGAATTCTGGGACCCAGAAATTGGAAGGGGCATGAAACAGGTTCTCCTCTAGAGTCTCTGGAGGGAATGTGGCCCTGTTGACACCTTGATTTCAGCTCAGTGATAATGATTTTAGACTCATTCTGCTAGGCTGTGAGAGAATTTTAAGTTTCTATGTCTTTAAGCCTATTAAGTTTGTGGTAACTTATTACAACAGCCATAGGAAACTAATACAGATTTTTGATGAGAAAGTTGGGGTACTACTGTAACAAATACCAAAACTGTAGAAATGTGTTTGGAAATGGGTAATGTGTAGAGATTGGAAGAATTTTGAGGTACATGACAGAAAAAGCATCAATTGCCTTGAACAGATTGTTGGTCGAAATATGGACGTTGAAGTCACTGCTGGTGAGGGCTCAGAACAAAGTTAGGAACATGGGAGAAAAGCCTGTATCTTAGAGAATACACATGTCATCAACAGAATGTTGGTAGAAATAGGAATGTTAAAGGTGTCTCTGGTGAGGGCTCAGAAGGAAATTAGGAACATGTTATTGGAAACTGAAGGAAAGAAGTTCTTTATTGTATATATAATGCCAGAAAGCCTAGCTGAATTGTCCTGTACTTATGTGGAAAAGAGAACTTCTAAGAAACAAACTTGTATATTTAGCTGACATTTCCAAGCTAAGTAGTAAAGTTGTGGCCTGATTTCTTGCTGCTTATCGTAACATGTGAGAGGAAAGACATAAATTGAGGGAAATACTGTTAAGCAAAAAAGATGTAGGGCCTTAAAACTAAGGATATATGGAAGAAGCCACATCAAACTGGTAGAAGAGGCAGAGACACCAAATGGGTTGGTCCCACAACCATGTGCGATGGTCAAAAATTGAGAGAGATAACTCGAGTGTGGAGGTCCCCCTAAGGAGTGAGTCATTGCAGCCCTACACCAGACTCCCCAGCCTAGCGTTCCAGTGCCGGGAAGAGAAGTTCCCATAACTTCTGGCTGTGAGAACCAGTGGAGATTATGGCTGAGTGAGATGGAAGGTGGCAGGAGTCTCAAGTTTTTCTTTAAAGGGTCCATGCACAGACTTAATCACTGATGGACTCACTTTTTCGGAGTTCCAATGCTGGGGCAACAGCTCAAAAGGTACCAGGGACATATGGGGAAGAACTGAATTATCTGGCTTTAGGACAAGTGTTTGTGGGGTGGGGGGCAGCTTTCTCCCATATAGAAGTGCTGGCTGAAGCCATTGTTCCTTTGTTGCATGCCCCCCCCCCCCCCCAGTGTACAGACTTAGGCAGGTGTCATAGCTGAGTATCCATTAACCTGGCTAACACCATTTGCCCTACTCTGGTGATACCTGAACCTTGTCCCACTCAACTGTGGGCCCACCCAAGCCATTTCTAGTGTCTTTTCCATATAAACAGCCTGTGTTGGCTCATGCTGTGGACTTCCCTAAAATCTCTCAAAGGTTCACAAACCCACACAAGCAGCATCTGGCCTTACCTTTTGATGAGCAGCCCTAAGCCCAACACTGACAGCAGCCAGCCTTGGTTTGAGGTTTGGGTGCCTGGGACACTTCCAAGCCCACTGTGGGTGACAGCCATCTGCAGATCGCTTTGTGACTCATGCTAGGTGGCTGCAGACAGGGCACAGGCTATGGTTGACCTTGGTGTGCAGCAGGGCCCCTTCAGGAGGCCCTGGGGCCAGTACACCCAGTGGCCAGCTTCAGACTGTACCAGAGCACCCCCTGGCTGCCTCTGCTGGCAGCACACTGAAAGGGCAGACCGGACGGCACCAGAGCCCTGCTAAAGCGAAACCTGGTCTATAGGGTTAGCCCAACAGCTCCTCCACTGTAGTCACAGCCAGTCCGCACAACCAATCAGCCCAAAGGTCGATTCCTCCAGTTGACATGCAGACAACAACCAAGGCTCAAGTACAACAGATGGATACACACAACTCATGCAAGTAACACACCTGGAGTACTCAGCTCAGGTGACTAGGGAGACTGTGCCCGTGAGCGTACCTACTACATAAGGCCACTCTTCTATAACCAGGAGGCATAACAACTCTACCTAACACATAAAAACGAACAATCAAAATGGGGACAAACATGTCCCAAATGAAAGAGCAGAACAAAGCTCCAGAAAAAGAACTAAACTAAATGGAGACAAGCAATTTACCAGATACAGAATTCAAAACACTAGTTATAAGGATGCTCAATGATCATCTCAGTGATAACTTCAATGAAGAGTTAGGAATCATAGAAATGGAGATAGAAAACAAACAAAAAAAAAACCAGTCAGAAATGAAGAATATATTAACTGAAAGAAAGGATGCATTAGTGGGAATCAACAGTAGATTAAGTGAAGCAGAGGTTTGATTCAGCCATTTGGAAAATAAGGTAGCAGAAAACACCAAGTCAGAACAGCAGAAAGAAAATCACCCCCCCCAATAGTGATAGTATTAGGGGCTTCTGGGACAACATCAAGTAAGTATATCAACATTCACGTCATAGGGGTACCAGAAGGAGAAGAGAGAGCAAGGAATTGAAAACCTATTTAAAGAAATAATGATGGAAAACTTGCCTAACCTGGCAAAGGAAGCAGACATACATGCCCAGGAGCACAGAGTCCCGAACAAGATGAACCCAAAGAGACCCACACCACCACATATCATAATTAGAATGCTAAATGTTAAAGACCAAAAGAACCTGGGACTTGATTATTTGGGAGATTATTAGTTTCTCCAGATTGCAAAAGACACTAAAATTAAGATTCGTTGTCAGGAAAATGTACTGAAAGAAAGTCAAGAGTGTAGCTAGATAACATTTTGCTCTTGCTTAAAGAGATTAGGCACGTGACTCATGGATCTTCTCATAAATCTCAGCAAAAGCCAGGAATAGAGACTGAGTAGAGATCAGGAAAGATCTGTGAAGCACCATTTTGTCTAATGGTGTGAACCTGTATAACATACACAAGTGGCCCACAAGGGTTTTAAGAATATTATACCAACAAAACACTCAGTTGACAGGATGAGGGAAGGCTCATGAAATTTCAAAACTCCTCAGGTAGGAAACAGTGTTAACACTACTCAGCTGCAAACATGTGCTAGAAAGAATGACTCTGAGGGTAGAATTTCGAGCCCAGAGGGCGGAGTCACAGGCCACAGTATTCCTAGGCCTTGAAATCTAATGGAATTTGACCTGCTGGATTTTGACATTGCTTGGTACCAGTGACTCGTGTCTTCCTACCATTTACTCCGTTTTTGGAATGGGATAGTCTATAACTTACATCCTATGACTATCTGACCATTATATTTTAGAGGCAATAACTTGTTTTATAGCAGGCTTGTCCAACCTGCAGCCTGTAGACCCCATGTAGCCCAGAACAGCTTTGAATGTGGCCCAACACAAATCTGTAAACTTTCTTAAAATATTATGAGGGGAAACCGGATGGCTCAGTGGGTTAAGCACTCACTTTGCAGCCCTGGGGACCGAGTATCAAATCCCGGCCCCAGCCTGTGCGGACCCATATGCTGAGTTGGGGAGTGCCCCCAGTTCAGTTCTCACCGGGGTGAGACCCCAGCCCAGTTCCTGCCCTGTGCAGCCCCGCGCCCACCTGTGGAATGAAACTATGTGAAAATAATGATGTACAACTATGGAGATTGCTTTGGGTCTTTCCCCTTCCCTCTGTCTCTCTCTCTGTCAAAAACAATTAAATAAATAAATAAATCTTTAAAGTATTATGAGAACTGTTTTGCAATTTCTTCTTTTTTTTTTTTTTTAAAGCTCATCAGCTGTCGTTGTATTAGTGTATTTTATGTGTGGCTCAAGATAATTCTTCCAGTATGGCCCAGGGAAGCCAAAAGATTGGACACCCCTGTTTTATAGTTTTACAGGTGGGAAGGAATTCCATAATGTATCTACCCAGAGTTTTACCCATACCTGATTTAGATAACTTAGATGATGAGATTTTTGGACTTGAGTGGTTGCTGGAATGTTTGAAACTTTTAGGAATGTTGGGATGGGTGGGTGTATTTTGCATGTTTGGAATGGACATAAATCTTTGAGGGACCTTAAGAAAATTATGTTTTAGACTTCTGTTTCTGGGCATTCCTATGTAAAAGCATTAAAACTTTTAATTAAAAATTCAGAGTTGATTTTTAAAAATAAAAGTCATTTTTGTCACTGAATCACATTAATAAATGGAAAATTGGAAATTGCATCCTTAGAGTAAAAACTCTTGCCCTTTTGACCTATGAATCCAAGTTTTAACATGAGAAACGTATCAGATCAAATTTGACATATTATTGATAATACTGTGCTACAGGAACTAGCTCAGTATTAAAATGTAAAAATGAAGATCTTATGTTTTACTCTGTACTGGATATGTCATAACTTTCTTCTGTAGAAGGAGCAGTTCCCAAAGCATTAACAATGAGGTCAACTTTTCCAAGGCTTTAAACTGACTTTAAACTTCTGACTTAAATCTTTTGCCAACCTTATACCCCATCCTTTTTTGTTAAAAACTCCTCTCCTTACTTAGATTAGTTGATTTGGCCTTTTTATTTTAATTTCTTTTATTTTTTGTTTTGTTTTATTGCAAAACACTTTCACTTGTGTGCCAAGGTCACACAACTAGTAAATAATCAAGATTGCACTAGGTCGGGGAAGCCGGGATGGCTCAGTGGGTTAAGCGCTCACTTTGCAGCGCTGGGGACCAGGGATCGAATCCCGGCCCCGGCCCGTGCGGAACCATATGCTGAACTGGGAGCTCCCCCAGTTTAGTTCTCTCTCTGTCTCTGTCTCTGTATATCTCTCTCTCCCTGTCAAAAATAAATAAATAAATAAAATTAAAAAAAAAAAAAAAAGATTGCACTAGGAGACAATCACTTAGTGGTCGTAGGCATAATATATAGTAGTATCCTATTTTAAAATGTTAGGACTGTTTATGACCTTTTCTAAATGGACTAAGGCTCTGTGCTTACTAGTTTTTTTGTGTGTTTTTTGCTTTTGTGTTTTTTTTTAAAGATTTATTTTATTTTTTGACAGAGTCAGACAGAGACAGACAGACAGAAAGGGAGGGCCCAGAGCAGTCTCCATAGTTGTATGTCATCAGTTTTCAACATGATTTCGTTCCACACAGGTGGTTGTGGGCTGCGCAGGGCAGGAACTGAGCTGGGGCCTCCTGCATGGGAAGCTCACCCCAGTTCAGCATATGGGTCCACATGGGCCAGGGCCGGGATTCGATCCTCGGTCCTGGGGCTTCAAAGCGAGCACTTAACCCACTGACTCATCCTGGCTTCCCTAGTTTTTATTTGATTTTACAGTATATATTTTATTTTTTAACCCACTCCCCTACTTTTATGCTATTAGTTTTCAATTTACTGCTATTGTGAGGGGCTTCCTCTTGCAAACAATCCCCTTCTGGGTGAAAATACCACATTGGTAAGCTTAATGGAATTATAACATGAATTGTATATAAAATGAAAGAGATCTGAAAATAGTCTCTTACGAGGTCTGACAGTTAAGTTTGCAAACTTGCCACTGTGCGCTTATGTTGGCAGCACCATACAAACAACTCAGTAAGGTTTCATAACCTTGGTATATCAGTGTCTCACAGCTGTGTTCATGTTAGCGTGTGGTGGTGTCTTGCTGAGTGACGTTCATTATTGTTGCTTATTTTTGTGTGCATCACAAGGATGTTGAAACTTGAATTAGAGCAATAAACATTAAATTGCTTGTTAAATTTGGCAAGAGTGGAAATGAAATCAGAGACATGTTATTCCAAGTTTATGTGGCTAATGCCATGAAGAAAATGGCAGTGTAGAATGGATGAAATGTTTTTCCTCAGGGGAGAGAAAGTGGCACTTATGAAAAGAGGTCAAGGCAGCCAGTAACAAGCAGAACTGATGAAAACATTGCAAAAATTCGTTTAATTGTGCATCCAAATCGCCAGCTAACTGAGAAGCATAGTAGACCAAGTGAACATCAATAGAGAAACAATTAAGGCAATCTTAACTGAAAATCTTGGCATGAGAAAAGTATGTGCAAAAGAGATGTGAACTCTGAAGGAGCTCACAGATAACAAAAACAATAGTCGAAGTTTGCCAAGACCTTTTGGAGAGGCAAGACGATGGTTTGGGCCATGTTATCACTGTTGATGAAACATAAGTACCAATAGGACCCTGAAACAGTGTCAAAGTGCACAATGGAAGTCAGCCAATTCTCCATGACCAAAACAGTTCTGTCAGTCCAAGTCAAGAGTCAAAACGATGTTGCTAACCTTTTTTGATATCAGAGGGATTGTTCATTATGAATTTGTACCAACTGGTCAGTCAACTTTTTCATGCAGTCTTTCAAACAACCAAAATGCCCTTCGATAGATGACTGGATAAAGAAGTTGTGGTACATTTACACAATGGAATACTACTCAACGATAAGAAAAGATGAAATACAGTCATTTGTGACAACATGGATGGACCTAGAGACCATCTTATTAAATGAAATAAGTCAGACTAAAAGAATCAGGAAACATATGACCTCACTTATAGGTGGAATATAAAACTGAAAGCATGAACTTTTTGCCAACAATTCATGGCTCTTGCATCATAACAGTGCACCAGCTCACATGGCACTGTTGGTGAGGGAGTTCTTAGCCACTAAACAAATAACTATTGGAACACATCCCCTACACACCTGATCTGGCCCCCAATGACTTTTTTTCTTTACTAGAAGATAAATATTGAAAGGGAGACATTTTTATGATATTCACTATATCAAGGGTAATATGATGACAGCTTTGATGGACATTCCAGGAGTTCCAAAATTGCTTTGAAGGGTGGATTAGGCATTGGCATCAGTGCATAGCTTCCCAAGGGGAGTACTTCATGGTGAATATAGTGATATTCATCAATGAGGTATGTAGTACTTTTTCTAGGATGAGTTCCCAAACTTAATTGTCAGATCTCATATATGTATAGTATTATTCAATTTTAGTGTTAGAAATATTTTGAATACTTACTTTTTTGTTTCTCCTTCCCAGCCCTGTTCAAGATGATTAAGCTTAATAATAATTAAATATACTTAATAAAGTATCTGTTTTATTCAGTGGTTTGTGTCCTAAGGATATTTTCAGAATTTTGCAAATTTTAAAGTGTTTTTGAGTAAAGCTATAAATCTTGGTGATTTGATGTTTGAAAATATTTAATCTCAGAAAACTAGCATTTAACACAGACTTATTAAAATGGAGTTTTTCCATAATGAAATATTTCTTACTAGATTGGTAAATTATTAAGCCCAGCAATATGCCCTTATTAAAAATGCAGGTGGCATTTTTTTTCTTGTATTGTACAAAATGCACTAGTATTTAAGGGGTTTGGTGGTTTTTTTAAAGTTCTAGATGATAGTGCTGAATTGATTTCTTCCAAAGGGACTATTGACTTGGTTATTGATCAATCTTTCAAGTTTTTGCATTGACTTCTAATTGTTCCATTCTGGAAAACCAGTTTTTTCCATTTAGAAGTACTGTGTTGGGAGTAAGGAATCAATCTTTTATAATGTCTTTTTGTAGGATAATTTGTTTGCTTCATGGTTGAAGATTATTTAAATTACATTTTCAGGCAGACTTTTTCCCCCTTATAAAAAAATAACGGGTAGTTGATGTGGGGGGAATCAGCTCGCCTCTTTTATCTCTGTAGTAAGAATGTTCATTCCACAGAAGTGCCTTCTGTTTTCTTGTTTTTTTTAAAGATTTATTTATTTTTTTTGACAGAGCGAGAGATACAGAGTCAGAGACAGAGAGAAGGGGGAGGGCCCAGAACAGTCTCCATAGTTGCACATCATTGGTTTTTCCATCGTTTCATTCCACAGGTGGGCGGGGCTGCACAGGGCAGGAACTGGGCCGGGGTCTCACCCCGGTGAGAACTGAACTGGGGGCACTCCCCAGTTCAGCATATGGGTCCGCACAGGCCGGGACCAGGATTCGATCCTCGGTCCCTGGGGCTGCAAAGTGAGCGCCTAACCCACTGAGCCATCCCGGCTTCCCCATCCCTTCTGTTTTCTTGATGCTGGAGATACAGTGACAAACAAAACAGTTGCTGTTCTCACGAAGCTTATATTCTAGCCGAGAGGAACATCAGTAAACAAATAGTAAGTAAATAGATGAAGTTCAGATAGTGTTATGAAGAAACATTTTGCTGGTTTCTGAATGAAGAGGAGCCAGCCATGTAATAATGAGGGAAGAATATAATCAGCAAAAGGATAAGCACATGCAAAGGTCTTGAAATGAGAACACTCTTGGCATTTTTGTAGTTTCGGAAGATCACCGTAGTTAAATTATTGTGATTGAAAGAAAGGTGGGAAATAATTGAAGGAGCTGGCAAAAGTAGATTGTGTGGGGTAAGAATAGTTGATAGCGTGTAGAGGTTTTAAATAGTTTTGATCATATAATAATGTATTCTATTTTTAAAGTGATGCTGGCTGCTATGCAGAGAACACACTGTAGAGGGCAAGAGTGAAAGAAAGGAGACCAGAGAACATTGCAGTGTTATTGGCAACACTGCTCTTAGTTGTCTGATTGAAGATATATTTTGGAGATAGAGCCAGTAGAATTTGCTGGTGAATTAAATGTGATGGAAGAGGGAAAGAGGAACAAAGGAGCACCCATTGCTTAACAATAGGAAAGATTGGAGTAGATTTTGGTAGGCAAATTGAGATTTTTGTTTTACAAGTGTTAGGTTTGAGACTATTATATATCACATTCGAGATTTTTGCAGATTATAGTATATAGATTTTTGCATATTAAAAATACACCCTTTTAGATGGTCAGAAACCATAGCAAATACGCTTAGAAGTTTGCTTGTTAGAATTTTGCCATTAATCTTACAATATTCATTCTTTTTTTCCTCAAGCTTTCTCCAATTGCACCTAAAATTTTTTAGTCACAATTAAGATGCCTGTGAAACATTTCCTCAAGCTATCATCTTTAAAGGCAACATAATTATTCTGAATTTTAGAATACAATAAACTTGATTATTCAGATACTGATAGTTTGTTCATCTATGGTTGTCCCTGACCTTTGCTTTTATCAATACTTCCTGTCCTCTCTTGAGGTAATTTCATTGCTTTTTAGTGGAAAGGTGTGTAACTAAGGTTATTCAGTCTTGCTAATTGCCAGTGGTTCTGGGAAAGGTTTGGTAAAGGAAGTTGAAATACATGGCATAGGTAAAGTTTGTATTATATGTTAATTTCAGTCATCTGTTTTATCCTTGCCTCCCATTATTGTGTATTGAATTTGAGAGTAGATGAGAGTAGATTAATTTTTTTCTCTGGATTTTTTAGTCTTTTACAGAAAAATCTTGTGTGCTTACAAAAATTTAATCTTGAGCAAATGAAAAAATAATCTTTGTTAGACTAATATTTCACCATACTTTTTTTTTACAATAGTGACAGTGTTGAGTAATACTTTCATGAAACAAAATCTCAATATATAATTTTAAAACTTATATTTTATTATACATAGAATTTTTAAAAATTATATATTGAGATTTAAAATTATATTTTGAGATTTTTATCTTGGAATTTTGTGAGGTCACATAGCAAAACACTAATGCAATATAAACAAGCAGAATACAACCTTTTTTTACAGTAGTGAAAAAGTTCACAGTGTTAATTTCTCTAACAGTAATCAAATTTCTACAGATAAGTATTATCAGAGAATTTAAAATTGAGCAAATAAGTAGATAGGAAATTTTTTTTTACTTTTTATAGCATATCTTGGGTATTCTTAGAATTATAGTTAAGTCTCTGCTGCTTAAGCCAAGTAATGGGCAGCAAGTAGCACCTATTTAAAATGCCTTTAAAATTGCTATTTCAGAAATAACTCACCATTGACAAATTTAGACAAATGATGCTATTTAGGTTAAAACACTGAAGAGGTATAGCAGGTCCTCAAATAATGTCATTATGTTCAATGTCTTTGTAACACTGATGATATGCTGTAGGAGTTTAGTTCATGTTTATATCGATTAGCATGTGGTAAAATTGGTTTTGTTATACAGTAGTACATCATTTTGCTTAAAGGCATAGAACCTATCAATGATGTTAACTGATGACTCACTGTAATTTGGTTTTCAAATGAGTATAAATTACAAATGTAAATGTAAACATATTTCTATTACAGCAGACCTCCAGTTATTCTTAGACACATTGCTCCATGTAGTGATAAGGAAAAGCAAAAATTGCTTCATGGGAACATTTGATGTGTAAAGTAACTGGAAGTTGAAACGATCATAGTGAGAGTATACAATCTAAAACATTCCATCATGATTCATTTAACATAAGACTTAAATACAATAGTTACTTTTGTACTTTACTTTTTAAAAAATATTGCCAAATGTTAGGAAAACATTTGTAATGCCTGTCTTTTTTTTTTAAAGATTCTTTTTTATTGTTTTTGACAGATAGAGAGAGACACAGAGACAGAGAGAAGAGGGAGGGCCCGGAACAGTCTCCATAGTTGCACATCATTGGTTTTTCCACATAGTTCTTTCCACAGGTGGGCGCTGGGCTGCACAGGGCAGGAACTGGGCCGGGGTTTCACCCAGTGAGAACTGAAGTGGGGGCACGCCCCAGTTCAGCACATGGGTCCGCATGGGCCGGGATTCAATCCTTGGTCCCTGGGGCTGCAAAGTGAGCACTTAACCCACTGAGCCCTTAACCCACTGAGCCATCCGGCTTCCCCTAATGCCTGTCTTTATTAATTAAATATATCAGGTTTTATTCTGGACTCTGGATCTATTCAGTTTTATTTCTTACCCTTTCTATAACTATATTTTCACAATTTAAATTGACAATTAGAATAATATTCTTCAAGGTAGGGAATTTTGCATTGATTTTCAGAAATGGAATCTAAAATTTTAGAAAGAATCATTGGAACTAAAGGTTTCAGTTAATCTTTAATTCTACATTTAATTAAAAATGGTTAGATGGGGTTTTTCTACAGTGATGATTTTATTATCTGGCCAGTAATCCAATTTGAAAAATGAATATTTATCTGAACTAAATATATTTACTTATTTTTTTAGAAAAAAGTAAAGATCTCTAAGAAATAGTGATTATATACATTTTTTTTCCTAAAGCAGAATTCATTTAATAGAGAAATGCAAATATTTTTTCTTTAATGAAGCAAAGTTCTGAATTCTAGGTTTGAAGAGCTATTTAGTTTTATACTGTGTATTTTATATACCATATCAGATACATGTTCTCTCTAACGTATTAGAAATAGCAGATTTGTTTTTTAAACTTAGCCTTTTATTACCCTGTACAAGTTCCTAAAGTATAAACTTTCCCAGAGCAAATTTATTTAAAGATATTTATTACAATAAATAGGTATCCTTTGAATGCGGAGAGTTAAACATTAACTCTTGCAACTTTGTTGAGCTCAAACCTTTGAGTTTCTCTGTCTTCCACCAGAACTGCTACTTGAAACTAAGAAATACTTGAAGTACATTTGAGGCAATATATGTGAAGTTATTTGATCATGCTTTGCAATGCCTTGTTAAGATAGGATATTGGGAAAGTTTTTAAGTTAAAATTATATACACTATAAGTGCCTTAAAGTATTTTATTTTAAACTGATAGATTATAAACCTCTTTAAGTAGCGTTTCTTAATTATTTTTTTAACTTGAAATAAAATTCTACTACTTTACCCATCATTTCTGGATTTTAATTGCCATACAATGAACCTAATTAAACTATCCCTTATTATTACAGTTTCCTCTTGTAATTATTGAAGTTGTGTAGATCCTATAAAATAGGCTTAAGATGGACTCTTCACATTAGATAGCAATTTCAAGGAGAACTATTTATCAAATTGTACTTTAAAAAATAAGAAAAGGGGAAGCCAGGATGGCTCAGTGGGTTAAGCACTCACTTTGCAGCCCTGGGGACCAAGGATCAAATCCTAGCCCCGGCCTGTGTGGACCCATATGCTGAACTGGGGTGTGCTTACCATGCAGGAGGTCGCCAGTTCAGTTCTTGAGTGCCCCCGACCCCATTGGGCCCCTGGCTTGAGGGGGTGTGCCTCCCATGCAAGAGACCCCCAACCCAGTGCCTGCCCTGCATGGCCTCCACCCACCTGTGTGGACTGAAACTATGTTGAAAACTGATGACATACAACTATGGAAACTGCCCTGGGCCCTCCCTCTTCTCTCTGTCTCTTTCTGTCTCTGTCAAAAAATAAATAAGAAAAATAATCTCATTCAAATGCAGTTTATTTGATCTTGAGTATGAGTGGATTGCAGGGACTGGTGTACATATTAGAAATAAGGTATTGGGCAAAATGTTGAAGAGCTGTATTTTAAATAATAGCTCTTTTTTAATAGCTGTAAACAATTTATATATAAATGTTGGTGGTACCAAAGCACTGAAAATGAAACTTGTTTGTGATAAACTCCATCCTTAGTTCTCCATCCTAAAATGTAGTAACTGAATGATAATAAAGTGCTATTCATCTGCAGGTGCATTGCTTCTACTTAGTTAAAAGATGGTTGAAAGGACAGGAATTAGTAGCATGTTGTATTAGCCTTTTGTAGTGTATTTTGTTCTAAGCATCTTAATATCCCTGTTATGAATGCTAAGTAGCAAGGGTCTTGGTTTAGAACTAATACCCATCATGCATGTAAACGGTATGAAAGAGTTGCTTAGTAAGTTAACACAAAGTGTTCTTGTGTCAGTCCTTGTGGAAATAGATACAATACAAACATTACAGCTGAACTCACGGCAAACTCCATTAAGTAAAAACCTGGCCTCATTGTTCAGGGAAAAGTTTGAATAGAATGCAAGCTCATTTTGTTGAATGTAATGTCAGGCTTTTAGGGACAGTATTGAGGGATAAGGTTTTGTTAAGTTGAGACCAATTCATTAAGTTTTATTGCCTGGTGAGAAGCAGTAATACTTTATTGTAAGACTTCATCAAATATTCATGGTTAAAGAGAAGTAGTAAATGTATTCAATCAAGTGGTCTTTTGGGGTTTTGAAAAGGATTATGAAGTCTGCTCAGCTGATAGTTTTAACATTCATTGAGGTTGTTTAACAAGGGTAATTTTAATCTCTGAGTTTAATTTTGTTGTCCAAGCTTGTCTTTTTTTACTGTCACAAATCCAAGTCTATAGAAATTGTGTCACATTATAGGGATGAATGGATAATATATTCATTACTATAATTTATGTATTTCCTAAGTGGGAATAGTTTTCAAATTATCTTCTTAATTTTGAGTTTGGTGTATGAGACAGTTATATGATCTGTCTACTTGCTCTTTGTGAGGTGGTTATTCCTTTGGTCAGACTCTAGCCTCACCTCTCTACTGCTGGTGATCTTTTCATGTCTTGGATAGTATGGTCTTGACACATTAAATAATAAGCAGCCTTTTGTTTTGGCCAGTTCAGATTGTCCTGAAGGCATATAGTCATTTTTTTCTACATGATGTTAGAAATTTCAATAGCATGGCTCTCATTCTTGCACTTGATATCAGGCTACCTGCCTCCTCTTTTTTATTTCTGTGTTAATCTTATGCTCATTTCAGATTTGTGTGGCATCTTGTGCACATGGAAATCATCCTTTCCCAGTTCTCTAAATATTTACTTCTTTAACTGTGAACTGAAGTTTTGTGATGTTTGTGGTTTTGTCCATTTCAAGGAAATTAAGCATATTCAACTAAAGATCAAATTTGCTATTAACTTTTTTTGTGTGTCCTTTAACCTCCATTTCTTAGGCAGATGATGTCGAGGGCAAAATTAGACAAATCATTCCACCGGGCTTTTGTACAAACACAAATGATTTTCTTTCTTTGCTGGAAAAAGAAGTTGATTTCAAGCCATTTGGAACCTTACTCCATACCTACTCTGTTCTAAGTCCAACAGGAGAAAACTTTACCTTTCAGATATACAAGGTAAAAATCTAAATATTTCTTGGTTAAAAATATTTCATATGCCTGAAACCTGTGTCCTATTTTGTTGTGTTATTTTCAGTGATTTACACTAACATCAGGAAACAAAATTTTATTAGTATTAAAAACAAAGATCTATTTTGTGTGTGTCTGTGTACACATTTTAATCTGAGATTTCTAAACGTTTTTTCCACAGGATTGTTTTGTGTTCCGCTCTTTCACTTACTTCTGTGATGAGTTTCACCTGACTTTTCCTGGCTTTTTCCCTAGGCTGACATGACATGTAGAGGCTTTCGAGAATATCATGAAAGGCTTCAGACCTTTTTGATGTGGTTTATTGAAACTGCTAGCTTTATTGACGTGGATGATGAAAGATGGCACTACTTTCTAGTGTAAGTACAGTTCTAAAGCAACAGTAGACCTTATTACCTCCACAAAGCCAGCATTTTAATTTGGCGGCCCAATTATTGGAACTGTATAATGATATTTTTTCCAGGAAAGAAAAACTATTGTTTATGAGGCTTGAGTTTTCCTTCATTATGCTTTGGGAGACCTTGAGAATAGAGCTGAATTAAATGCTGTTGTCTGTTAGAGTCCTGAATGTAGGCTTAAACAGTAAAATGAGCTTTGCCTGTGTTTTCTTTTACTTGCCACCTATTCATCTTTATAATAGCAAGTGCACTGAAGTGATGTAAAGAGGTCTGATTTATCCAAGTTGCTGCACACCAATTAAGTGAATTGTACATTCAGAACATAGCAGGTGTACCCATTGGACCCTCACGGAGTAGCTTGCTGACACTGAAAATTCAGTCAGAGAATGGAAAAGAAAATGGACACTGCATGGGAGCGCGACTGTAATTGACCTGCTTGGCTTTCTGTTTTATCTGCAGATTTGAGAAGTATAATAAGGATGGAGCTACGCTCTTTGCGACCGTCGGCTACATGACAGTCTATAATTACTATGTGTACCCAGACAAAACCCGGCCACGTGTAAGGTAATTGGCAGTAAAACATGTGCCTTGTCTTTTATTTCAGAAGGAACTGCTGAAGTTTCCAATACCTGCTATAATAGTGTTGATTTGTTTTTTTTTAAATCACCATTATTCATTGGCTATGTACTGATTTATTTCATTGTTCCCATGGAAACTGAGGAAGATTAAACCAATTTTGAGTATCTCAATAATTTTTGGATTTCTTGACAATTGATTGAAAAAAGTCACACAGACTTTAAAATGTTCATAATACTCTGGTGATTTGCAATTTGTGAACTGGTCATATTGTGATATTTTAATTTTAAAATCATTTCTTTACTGTAGTCAGATGCTGATTTTGACTCCATTTCAAGGTCAAGGCCATGGTGCTCAACTTCTTGAAACAGTTCATAGATACTACACTACATCTCCTTCTGTTCTTGATATTACAGGTATGTAAATTTTGATGTTACTGAAAGAGCCTTTCTAAAAAATCAGTGGAGACTGATTGATTTTGTTTTTTTTCAGAGATAACTATTCTGTTTTAAATAGCATCATCCTGGGATCTTTTTGAAACTATCTAAAGATGGCTTATGATTACATTTGTGGGATTGGATTGCATCTCTAAGTATGAAGTGCTTTTAGTTGAACAAATTGAAGATAATCAACTGAGTATATATTGGGAAATCTTGGTCAGGCATGACTGTGTTGCAAGTATGGTATGACTTAGTTGTTTAGTTTATTTGGCAAATAGTTTCATTGCTCAGAGACCATGCTCTAATTTTCATGTAGGGTCAGAGTATTCTAAACCATACTGAGGAAAAACAGCCAGGGTAAGTAGTTCCTGAGTAGAAAACACCTTTGTTAAAGCATGTGTTTTATATTCCAAAAATGTGTGTCTGCACAACAGTGGTTTATAAGGTGAAATGTATGCCTAATTGTTTAGAAAACATCTTTCAGTATGAATTAGCCATAGAGGTGGTATTATGAATAGGATGCTTAGAATGAAAGAGACTCTCCTCTTTAAATGGAAAAGTTATCATTAGATGGATTACATGTGAACTACCAAAGGACCAAAGTGGCCCAAGAAACATTTATGTTGTCATTATCTTCTGCTCCTCAGGGAACACAGTTTCAAATTTGCTAACTCAAAGTTGCTGATTAAACTGAAAGTTGCCTATATTTTTTTTCTAAGAAAACCATTATACTAGGAATTCACATCCAAATTATGTATTACGTTTTATTCTATGAGTTTGAATGTATGTTTGTGTTTAAAACCACAACATTTAACATACACAAAAATGTTAACTTATTTAAAAATTCTATTTTGGGATTTTTATTTTATCAATTTGTTTAAAGACATCAAAAAAATATACTAGATGTGGGACTAAAGAATATAAATAGGCTAGCAGGCAGATTATTAGTTTCTTCATTTTTCATGTAATATAGTGTGTTTTGCTTGTCTTAGCTAAATAAAAAATTAAAGTTACCCTAAAACAGATTTTGAATTGATCCTGTAGATTAATAAATTGGAGGAAAAGCATGTTGTTTTTAAAAGGAAATTCCACATTTATAGAGTTAAATTATCTTTTTATCTGACTTTCCTGCAACTGTGAAATGATTTTTGGAAGCTTGGGAGATAAAGAAGTCATTACTAAAGTTAGAGTATATCAAATGTTCTAAATTATTTGTGACACCTTCACTAGCTTAGTGACTTGTAAAATTATAGACACATAATACAAGTAATAACACTTCTTTTTAGCTAAGCTGAAAATTATTTAGCTTCTGTCTGCTTATAGAATTTGGACTTGGTGCTACATTAGGGGACCTTTTTTTGGCGATTTTAATCTAGAGACTTAGAGTTCACATAAGTAGTCTTTGTCGTCTCTAGTGGGTAATGTGCCAGCAGGGGTCGTTTCTGTGAAGCCTCTTAACCACTTTCTTCTGTCTGCTCCAACCAATGAAGTCCTTGATACTTAGCACCAATTAACAGATAAAGAATTTTCTTTCTTAAATCTCAGTGAAGAGTCATCAACAATGGTAGTCTTTATTCATTTAAAATTGAAGTCTCTAAAGAGAAAAGGCTAAACATGCTAAAGGACTTCTGAATTTGAAAACTGGGATATCAGCCTTTATTTTCAACATTAACATTTGTCAGTATTTTAAATTACTAAAAATGCCTTATCAACTGTTCTCATTATAATATACTTCTCCTAGGTTTCCATACCCAGTCCTGTTTTAAAAAGTGGAATTTTCTACTCTTTAGTCATTTTAGTTGCCTGTTTCTCCATTATTTTGTGTACTTTTCTTAACTTTGTAGATCTTTAGCAGACTCTGGATGGTTCTGCCTTTGCAATCCAGGATATTCTTTATATTGAGATGGCCTTTTGCTTAACATAGAGCCAAATATAGTGATAATTCAAACTTACCACTGATGGTTTATGTTACAGGAAAGATAGGTGTTTATGGTGTAATCGCCAGACATTTTCTTTTTTTAGGCACTTAATTTTAAAGTAGAAATTTTTTTTTTTTTTTTTTTTAATTGAACTGGGGGCACACCCCAGTTCAGCATGTGGGTCCGCCTGGGCCGGAGCCGGGATTCGATCCTCAGTCCTCAAGGCTTCAAAGCGAGCACTTAACCCGCTGAGCCATCCGGCTTTCCTATTTTAAAGTAAAATACTGGAAGACTGTTCTTCATATCATGACCCATCTTCCTTTTGAAGATGTCAGTATCTTAAGATATATAACATTTAAATACATCTCAGTTGTGTGACTTTATAAATAGAATCAACAATTGTTTCTTCCAGAATTATGAAGAGAGTTGCATTTGGCAATAGAAATGTTTTCATATCTCTTGGGTACATACCTAGGAGTAGAAGTTGTAGAAAATGTGGTGACTGTTTTACCTTCTGAGGAATCATCACACTTTTTTTCAAAGTGGCTGTACATTTTACATTTCCATCAGCAGTGCGGAGGGTTTCAGTTTCTCCATACCATCATCAGTACTTATCACTGTCTTCTTTATTTTAGTCATCCTAGTGGACATGAAATGGTGTTTCATTGTGATTTTGATTTGTGTTTCTCTGTGGCTAATAATGCTAAGCATCTTTTCATGTGCTTATTGTCCACTTTTATATCTTTTTGAGAACTACTTAGATCCTTTGCCCATTTTTAAAATTGGGTTCTTTGTCTTTTTCTTACTGTATTATAAAAGTTTTTATATAAAAAGGCTGGATATAAACTCTTGTCATATATATGACTTGCAAATGTCTTTCATTCTATGGATATTATTTTTATTTTCTTAATGACATTTGAAGCACAAAAATTTTTAATTTTTGTACAACCCAGTTTATCATTTTTCTCTTTCGTCGCTTATGTTTTGGGTTCTGTTATGCAAAAAATCTTTGCCTAACCAAAAGTCATGAAGATTAACTCCTATGTTTTCTTCTAGGAGTTTTAGTTTTACCTCTTACATTAGGTCTGTGATCCCTTTTAAGTTAATTTTTGTGTATGTTGTGAGGAAAGGGAGTCCAACTTCATTCTTTGGCTTGTGGAGATCTCTATCCAAGTATTGTTTGTTAAAACACTATTCTTTTCCTCATTGAATTGTCTAGGTACCCTTCTCAAAAATTGACCATGAAGTAATGCATTTATTTATTTATTTATTTTTATTGTTAAATTTATTGGGGTGACATTGATTGATATCAATTACCTTGTTTCCAGGTGTACAATTCTACATTACATTGTCTATACATTGCATTATGTGCTCACCACCCAGAATCAGCTCACTTTTGGAAAATGCGTTTATTTTTAACTCTCAATTCAATTCCATTGATCTACATGTCTATCCACAAGGCAGTCCCACACCATCTTGATTTTTTTTTTTCAATCACCATCTTGATTAATGTGGCTTTGAAGTAAGTTTTGAAATCAGGAAATGTGAGTCCTCTAACTTTTGGTCTTTTTCAAGATTATATTGGCTATTCTGGGTTCCTTGCCTATCCACATGAACTTTAGGATGAGCTTGTTAATTTTTGCAACAACAAAAAACAGCCAGGGTTTTGATACATACTGCATTAAATAATTTATAGATTATTGATACTGTAATAATATTAAGTCTAATGATCCATGAACTAGCTCAAACTTTTAAGTCATTGTTTCAAACCTTCTGATGAGAAAATGAAAACTTAGAGGAGTGAGGTGACTTGCCCAAGATATTGCATCAATGAATGACAGAACTGGAACTTAAACTTGTGTTCTCTCTGCAGTATTCTTTCTACCCATCATGGCTTAATGTTTTCCTTGTGCACTGCTTAGTTTAATATAGATAGTATAGACAAACATAAAAGAAGATTTATGCTATTCCAGTGCAATCAAGAAAAGATCAGAATCATATTTTATTCTCTTAAAAAATTTGCTTTTGTAAAAGGAATTTTTTTAATTAGGAAAAAGAAATTAAGCAGACTACAAAGACTATTGGATTAAAGTAAGGAATCTTTGGACCCGCAACTATCAGAAAATACTTGCATTTGGAATTGATTATACAAATTTGAATCATTTATATAGCTACTTTAATTGAAAATACAACTAAGATACATACATATGAAAACAAACCAGTGAAAAAGTTAACATTTGAAAGGAGTAGCTCTAATTTCACAAATAACATGTCTCTGCAAAGGATTGCACCTGTAATTCTATTTGGCAAATGTAAAAGTACTATAATTTGGTTAATAGGGAATAAACCTTTCACATTGTAACTTTTATATATGTATAATTGTTTTAAGAATGTTTGGGGGAAGCCAGGATGGCTCAGTGGGTTAAGTGCTCACTTTGCATTGCCGGGGACCAAGGATCGAATCCTGGCCCAGGCCTGTGCGGAACCATGTGCTGAACTGGGAGCTCACCCAGTTCAGTTCTCTCTCTGTCTCTGTATCTCTCTCTCTCTCTCTCTGTCAAAAAACAATTAAAAATAAGTAAATAAATATTTAAAAAAAAGAATGTTTGCCTTTCTAGCCTAATACGTATATTGAAATTGGAAATGATGAAGAAATTATGTTGAGTTCGGTAAATGTTATTCTGGTTTATTTCTTTAGCGGAAGATCCATCCAGAAGCTATGTGAAATTAAGAGACTTTGTGCTTGTGAAGCTTTGTCAAGATTTGCCCTGCTTTTCCCGGGAAAAGTTAATGCAAGGATTCAATGAAGATATGGCAATAGAGGCACAAAAAAAGTTCAAAATAAATAAGGTATTTTTATTCTGTAGGAGGAAACCATTTAAATTTTCAAGTTTTTTTCTTTTAAATACATAACTTAAATATTGCAAATACATTAAGAATACAAGTGTGGGAAGTAGCAGCCCCAAGGTCTGAGGATCAAGTCCCAGTTCTGGCCCTGGCCTGTGATGACCCATATGCTGAACTGGGGCGTGCTTCCCATGTGGGAGGCCCCCTAGCCCTGTTATTGCCCTGCGCAGCCCCTCGCCCACCTGTGGAGTGAAACTATGTAGAAAACCAATAACATAAAACTATGGAGACTGCTCTGGGCCCTCTCTCTTCTGTCTCACTCTGTCTCTCTCTGTCAAAAACAATAAAAATAAATCTTCTAAAAATATATAAATAAATAAAAGCCCAGCTCTTTAACTCAGTGTGCACAGCTCTGTGTTCTTGCTCCAACCTCGCTCTGCTTCTACACCTTGCTTTTCATTATGTGCTCCAGCAGTGTCAAGCTGCTGCTGTTTTGTATGTTGTATGCATACTTGCATGTACACATATACAGAGTGCCCTCCCTTCTTTTCTGGAATGACATGCTCCCTTCCCTTGAAGAGTCAGCTCAGGATTCCCCTAGGAATCCTAACATTTCTCCTCCTCCCAGGTTATGCTACCGTAATACCCTATGAATATTTCTATCGTTAAGTTAACCATACTTCAGTTATTGGTAATATCCTCTAGCTCCTTAAGGTCAGAGGATATCTTTTATTGCTTGTCATCTGGTAACTAGTACTGTTTCTTGACCATGGCAGATATTCAGTATATCCTGTGTTCTTTTGGGAAAGTGTCACTATATTATAATTTTAAAATGTTCATATTTTTCTTTTGTTTTATTTATTAGCAACATGCTAGACGGGTTTATGAAATTCTTCGACTACTAGTAACTGACGTGAGTGATGCTGAACAATACAGAAGTTATAGACTGGATATTAAAAGAAGATTAATTAGCCCATATAAGGTAGGACTTCCAAAGAGTCTTAACCACTATATTTTTGTCACTGTTTAAAATGGAGGAGAAAGTCTAGCAAATGTCAGTGTATAGGAGAGTCCAAATCATTTTGCTAAATTTACTTCTACAAAAGTGAAAATATTCTTCTAGTTAATTATAAGAATTCTCACTAGGAGCACCATCTTTCCCTCTTTCGGTGTCAGCCCAGCCGTTTCTCTGCCATTTCTAATAAACTCTCTTGTAAACCAGAAGGAAAAAAAAAAATTCTCACTAGCATAATTTTCCAGTGTAAGCCATAAATCTATTTTCATTTACTTAAAAACGAACCCTAAGAATAGTCTACCCATGGTTATTTTTTCTTTCATTTTTTTTTTTTTAAAGATTTATAGTTTCTGACAGAGGAGGCACAGAGAGACAGAGATGGGGAGGGCCCAGAGCAGTCTCCATAGTTGTACATCATCAGTTCTTGACATGGTTTCATTCCACACAGGTGGGCAGGGGCCATGCAGGGCAGAAGCTGGGCTGGGGTCTTCCCACATGGGAAGCACACCCCATCAAGCCAGGGACGGAACCGGGGGGGCAGGAGGGGGTTGAGAACCAAACTAGAAGACCTCCCGCATGGGAAGCACACCGCAGTTCAGCATATGGGTCCGCATGGACCGGGATGGGATTCAGTCCTCAGTTCCCAGGGCTGCAAAGCAAGCGCTTAACTCACTAAGCCATCCTGGCTTCCCCTTTTCTTTCATTTTTCTGCAAATTTAAAAAATCCGAATGCCCAGACTCCTCCCTAACAAATTATCTTGTTAGTTTTTTCTAAGTTTATTAATCTTCTCATTTGTCATACACGTTCTATTTGGCTTTGCTTTCATCTTCCTAAATGTGGCCTTGGTTGACATTTGTAACCTCTGTACCTTACCGTAGCTGAACTTGCAACTTAGTATTATTTACCTCTTATTTTTTTAACATTCTTGCCCCTCCACCTTTTTTTTTCATCTCCCACATTTTCCTCTAACTCAAGTTTTATTTCCCCTCCTAGATCAAGTTTGGCCTCATAATTTGGCCATCAACATAGGTATTGTCCATGCCAGCCTGTGTGAATGAGGATTTGCTATGATAGTTCCATCTAGGCAGTACGCTGGTTAGGGAGAATATTTGTTAATTTATTCAACAATAATTACTGAGCATCTGACATGTGGCTATTGCATTTATATACACTATACCTATCAGATTATATAGCACAATAGCTGGAAACATAAATGATGACAAATCTCAGTATGTTTTAATTTAAGGAAAACATAAAATGACATATAACAAATACACATAGATCTGATTTTCCTGAATTAATTTAAGTTTTATTTGTCATAGATTCTGCTTTAAAGAGCCAATTTTTTTAATGTTGATGGTATATTGAGTCACACCATTCCTTGTTTAATCCCAACTCTTTTCCTTTATAGCATCTTGTTTGTATTGTAACTGTATTTCCTAACTTGTCATTCTGTTCAAACATACCATGTTCTGAATATAAAAATAATTTTAAGACTAAATCATTGTATCTTGAATTCATATATATAGTTCTTCATAGTATCATTTCATTATAAGCAGTTCGGTGGGTTGATTTTCTTTCTTATGAATGATATGATGTTTTATCAATTCAGAAATATCAGAAAAAATTGGTAGAAATGGTATTTTCCAAAGTTTTTGATCTTTATGTAACAATTTGTTAGCTAGAAATGTTCTTTATCATGAAATTTGAGCATATAGAACAGTATAATTAGATGTCATGACAATATTTAAGAGTATTAAAACTTTTGGGGGGATGCCAGGATAGCACAGTAGGTTGGGCACTTGTCTTGCAACCTCGAGGCCCAGGGATCGAATCCCAGCCCCAGCCCTGGCCCATGCAAACCCATATGCTGAACTACGGTGAAACTGGTACCACCAGATGGTGGCAAAGGTTCTCATCTCCCATGTGGGAGGCCCCTGGTTCAGGTCCTGCTCCTTGCCGCCCACATCCACCTGTGTGGAATGAAACTATGTCACAACTAATGATGTAAACCTCTGGAGACTGCTCTGGGCCCTCCTCCCTTCTCTCTCAAACCTTCTCCCAAAATAAAATAAATCTTAAAAAAGGAGTATTAAAACTTTTTAGTACAGTAATATAATTTACTGAATTATGCATTTCAGATATTTATGTGACTGTAATAGGCAAATTAGCAAATGAGAGATGATAAATTCTAAAGTCAACACTAGACACAAAGTTATACCAAATAATGGAAATTCCTGTAGTTTATAAAAGCAAGCATTTTGTACTCTAAAGAATGATAGTGATTTTTTATATTATTACGGTATTATCCTCACCTGTCCAGCAAGTTCACCTGTCTGAAAGACAACTGAAAATTGCTTATTAAATTCTTTAAGTTCTTAACAGCCAAAATAGGTATTTTGCACGAAAGCTCATACAAATTAAAATTCTTGAGATACTTGTTCAAACCTGGTTTAAAGTAATGAGCATTTAAATAACTTTAGTTATCCAGTGTTCTATCCCAGGGGTTCCCAACCCCTGGGCCATGGACTAGTACCAGTCTGTGGCCTGTTAGGAACCGGGCTGCATAGCAGGAGGTTAGTGAGCAAAGCTTCATCTGTGTTTACAGCCGCTCTGCATCACTCCCATGACCAACTGAGCTCCACGTCCTGTCAGATCAGTGGCAGCATCAGATTAGTTGTATAATTACTTCATATATTACAGGGTAATAATAATAATAGAAATAAAGTGCACAATAAATGTAATGAACCTGAAACATCTTGAAACGATCACTCTCTACCTCTGGTCTGTGGAAAAATTGTCTTCCACAGAACAGGTACCTGGTGCCAAAAAAGTTGAGACAGCTGTTCTATTCCATTGAGAACGCCAACAAATCATAACCTTTGGGAAATCCTAGAAATGAGTTAAATGTCCCATAGGCATGGAGGAGCGATAAGATTTCTTTCCTTGTTGAATGTATGTATGCAGGTGATTTTCTCCGGTTTGTCATTCCAAACTGATATTCATGTGCTTTGTTTTATTGCAGCATGCTCAAATGCAAAATTATATTTAAGAAAAAAATAAGATTGCCAAATACTGAATATAGTTCAGAACTTTTTTAGTTATTTAAAATGTATGCCTAATGGGGAAAGTTTGGAGTGTAAAATTTACATTTTTAACACATTTTATGAACATAAATTATAATTTTAATTGTCACTGAGTTATTTATTGATAGTAAAGTCCACCAGTTCTGTGCTGCCTTTATTTGAGGTATTAAGTTTACATATCAATTTAAACACTCTGCCTCAAATAAATTATTTGGGTAGATACTGGAAGTACTTGAACCTTTAAAAGTTTTTCCAACACTGATAATTGATTTGTATCAGTGCCAAGAAGAGATAAAAATAACATGAATTAACTAGAATAACTTTGTGAAAACACAAAAAGAAACTATATCTCTAGTACAGAAGCAATTTTCAGGTGTTCAAGAAAAGATTAACAATTTGGCTAAAAGAAAAGTTGGTGCAGTTGCTTGGTTTTAGCATTAAACCTTTTATACTGTTTCACAGGCATATTTTAATTCATTATTGGTTGACAAACATAAAATTTAGAGTCATTGTTACAGTATCATTGGGTTTGGAATCAGGAGACTCAGATCCGGGGTCTAGTTCTACCTTTTACAAATTGTGTGACTGTCTATATCTATAAAACAAAAATTCCTCCATAGTGAGGAACTGAACAGGAATACATACCATATTTTCCGGCGTATAAGATGACTGGGCGTATAAGACGACCCCCTAATTTTACAGTTAAAACATAGGTTTAGGCCTATATTCGCTGTATAAGACTACAGCCTCGGAAGTGGGGGGTAGTCTTATACAGTGAATATAGGCCTAAACCTATGTTTTAACTGTAAAATTAGGGGATCGTCTTATACACCCAGTCGTCTTATATGCCGGAAAATATGGTAATGATGTGCATGTTTTTAAAGATGTTTTTTGAGAAGTATGAAATTCATATCCCTCCACACAATTATTATTTTAAAATTCTTACAAAAGAACCTTATCTGTGTACTTCACAAAAGAGATTAATTCAGCAGATGGAGATATTAAGGACCTTTTAGAGGTAGTGGTATTTTTGAGATTATATTTGTAAGCCCTCTTGGAACCCATGAAAACTAGGCAAGAAAAAAGGGTTATTTTCTGAAAATGAATTCATATTCAAGCCACATGTTAAATAAATTGATATTAATACCTTATTTAATTAATTTGCTCAATTAAAAATTACCAACAGCCCTAGCCTATGAAGGAATTGATTTTTTGTTTGTTTTTAGAGAAAATTATTCTGAAGCCTATAGTATGTCTATTCCAATCTTAAGGAGTTCAGCCTTTCAGCATTTCATTTGTACTCCTAGTGTATATCACTGATGGATAGAGGTATTCCCCAAATTAGTTCTTTTTCATATTCTTTAGAAGATGAATTTATAATATATCATATATATATATACAAAGTAGAATACATACAGTTGAAAGGGGAAGGTAGGGGGCGTGGAGTAGGGAGGAACCATCAAATACATGGTGATGTAAAGAGAGCTGATTCTAAGTGGTAAACACATAATGCAATATGTAGACAATGTAATGTAGAATTGTACACCTAGAAACTATGTAATTGTTACCAACCAATGTCAACCCAATAAATTTAACAAAAAAAAATAACTCAAATTAGTTATTTTTCAAATTGAACCAGAGTATGCCAGGGGAGCCCCTCCTCCCTCTCTCTCTCTCCTCTCTTGCACTCTCTCACCTCTCAAAACAATAAAATCTTAAACATTTTAGCCATACTTTACATGTTTATGAGGGACTTCTGTATATTTCTTTTTCATAAAGCTAATAATACATGTATTTTTTTATGCCTAGGTACTTAGAGCTCTTAAAATTAATAGATTTATTATGCCATAGCAATAAAAATTACAACATCCATCCGAAATATTGACAGTGAAGAAATTGAAGATGGAAAGGAAGAAGGAAATAACTTGGGGGGAAGTAAGCTCTTAGAGACCTAAGCACAGCATAATAATTTAAAACAGTAGGTTACTGGCACACAATTCATTCTATAGGTTATTTGTAACAAAACTGATCATCTAGAAATATTTAAGAATTTAATATGATGGTTCTATTATATATAAGAATTTAATATGAATCAAGGTATCTTCAAACAGTAGGGTTATATTATTTAATAAATGTTATGACTGGTTAGCAATGTAGAAAAATGGTTTATATTATCTCACATACCACAATAATTTTTTGAATTATTATCCTTTAGTTCCTGAACTGTTTCCTTAAGTTAGATGCTCTTATATGATGCAGTCATATCTCTTGGCTGATAAACTAACTTTTGTATCAGAAACAATGCATTATCATCCATGTGATTGATGAGTAAAGAATATAACTGTCTTTCCTCACCTCAGGAACAATAAATTTGAATTCTCATCAGTTCTCTAGAACTAATATTTAAAGTCTGGTTAGTAAATCAGAAATATTAACATAATCTTGGAGCTTGTTAGAAATGCAGAATCCCACGGAATCTGCATTTTAACAAGCCTCCCACCCCACGCCATCCCCCATGTTCTGTGCATATTCAGGTTTGAGAAGCAACTGCGTTAGAGGGGCACTGTATATTAATGAAGTTAATTTTTTTCTTTCTGCGTATAATAGTAGCAACCTCATTTTTAGCTCTACTAATTTAGAGCCAGGATCAACCTAATTTTTTAATAGTGTCAGATAGTTTATTTCAGTAGTCTTATCTCCAAACAATGTTGTTACCTTTTTAAGTGTTTGTGTGATTATAAATTTAACTTTTGAGTTTTTTAAGTAATACTCATGACACATTTTCCTAGTTTCCCAAAATCATTAAGGTTCCTTTTAAGAGACATTTGTTTTAGGATGTTTTTTAAGACACAGTTTTTTAGGGTTTTTTAACTTGTCTTTTGAAAGGCAGTGAGATATAGGGACTAAGAAAAGAGACTTCCAACCATACATTAGGTTTTGAATCCTGGCTTCTCAGTCAACTACCTCTATGACAAGTTAACTCCCATATTCCTATTTTTCTTCATCTATCAACTGAAGAAAATTATGGTATGTATCTCACAGATTTATTAGGATTACATGAGTTAACATATAATTTCTGTTCTCTATGTAAAGTAAGCTCTTTATTATATGCTCTAATAAAAGAGGATTGATATGGTAATTTAGAGTAGTTGATCCAGAATGCAAGAAAGTTTCTTCTGTTGCAATGTTCCATATATTGCAATGTTGCTACCCATCCAGGAATCTTGGGAGTCATTGTTCATTCTTTCTGCCCCACATCACCCAGTGTTTTCTTCCCTAAATCTGCCATGTCCCCTCCATCTCTGCTGCTGATTATTTGGTCTAGGCTTTCATGTCTCACTTGAATTCTTACAGTAGCTGCTAACTTGGTCCCCCATTCCCATCCTCAGTATTACTGACACAGTATTGTTCTGACCCAGTGTCCTGCATGAAAGTTGTTACCAGCTCCCTATTACAAACTTCTCAGCATGGTGATTTCCTTTTCAGTAAAATGGCTAAGATAATGTGTATCTGGATATAGAGACTCAAATGCTTAAAGTGTGACAGTTTTGGGTTTATCTTCCTGAAACTCAACAGTTTATGTTAAAATTGGTATGTGGTTCATAAATGCATCACTGGATAAGGGTACTTAGAAATGAGCATAGTGGCAGGAAGAAGCCAGCTTGGAATTGAAATTTATGTAATTAATGATTGAATAGTGAAATTAAGAATAATAGTGCTTAATCTCAGTTGTCTTTAGTTATTAAAGAAATATTTGTCTACACTGTCCAATTATTTAGTATACTTTGGAAAGGGGCTTTTAGTCACATATCTATATTTACCATCAACTGGCACAGATTCTAGGTTTTCTGGTTAACTCCTTTTAGAGGGATTTAATTCATGGTTAACACTATGTCTGGGACAAATTTGGGCATATTTCTACTTATTTCTAACACTGGAGACTTAAAATTCTAAAAATATAAAGAACCATTATCTTTCTTAGTCTAACCAATAAATTTGTTTGTTGCGTAGAAAAAGCAGAGAGATCTTGCTAAAATGAGAAAATGTCTCAGACCAGAAGAACTGACAAACCAGATGAACCAAATAGAAATAAGCATGCAACATGAACAGCTGGAAGAAAGCTTTCAGGAACTTATGGAAGATTACCGACGTGTTATTGAGCGCCTTGCTCAAGAATAAAGATTATACTGCTCTGTACAGGAAGTTTGCAAATTTCTGTACATTGTGTTGTGAAAAAAATCTGATGGTTGATTTTAAAATCTTGTAACATTATACTTACATTAAAAGTTATCTTTAGTTGAATATTTTCTTTTGGAGAGATTGTATATTTTAAAATACTGTTTAGAGCCTATGAACATATATTACATTTAAAAAAGAGATAGTCTCTGAAATACCACTGCAATTGCTTTCCTTCTTAAACAGTAATAATAAATGCTTAGTTGTGATATGTTAATGTGTGATATGATTCTTAAATACTTATAGGAAACATTTTCAGTTAAAAAAGAAACAAGGTTTTAAGTTTTTATTTTTTCTTCTATAGTTTGCTTTTAAGATTTTACATCTGGCACCTTTAAAACACATTTGTCTAAGGTCTTCCTAGTAATCTTATTTTTCCTATGTGGTTTTTCTAAATAGGAAATGTTGCTAGTATAGATATTTTTTAAACAAACTATTAACCACTTGTTAGGGGTAGGATAGGTAAGAGAGAGAAGGGAAACTGGATATAACCTAAAACCTAAATGGTTGGCATCAAATATTAATTGAAGGTAATTTAGAAGTTAAGTTTCAACATAAACATTGGATAAATAATAATGTAAGATAATAAGAGAATTAGTTTATAAAAATCCAACTTCCACACCAATATTGAAATAACATCTTGTGTAAAATGAGGTATATGTGGGCTGTCCAGAAAAAATCCAGTCATAAATGCCTCTCTTTTTCATATTACATGGCTGGATACTTTCTGGACAGCCATCCTGTGTCTTGTGATTTGTTATCAGGTTACCAAGATGTTGAAATCCAACAAGAAAAAAAAAAGTAATGATAAAATCCTTAATATACTGTTACTTTATCTTTATTAAAGTAGAGCATAAATATATTCCTTGATACAGAATCATTAAAAGGAAAAGCTTTTAATGTTCATAATGTGTGCCAGTAAGGAAGATATTGTATAACATCAAAAATGGGATGTTAGTTGAACTTTACTTTTAAAATCTAATTTGTTCAGTGGTGAAGGCAAAATCCCAATGGGACAAGCACTGTCTTGTTTTCCATTAGTAAAACCTGTCAAACACAGGACAAGCAAAGTAGCTGATACCCTCTGGGCACAAAATAGCTGTGGCCAGCAGCATACCAACAGCACTAAGCAATCCCATCAGAGTCAAGGGGTTGTAAAAGTTCTCAGAAGCTAATATGTAGATAAAACTTGTTGATTTCTGAGAGAGTGTAATTATCTACATACCATAATTTGTTACAGACAGAATGAACTAAAACTATTTCAGTTAAAATCCTTTCTTAAACTATATGAAAGCAATTTGTTTTCCATCTAAATTAGCTAAGTTTTAACCTTTTTATTGAAAATTCAGTTGATTCTTAAAGATGAGCTCTGAGTTAAAAAAAAAATCAGTCTAAAATTATTCAACATAGTTTTTTTGTAGAAACCAGAAGAAGTTAATGTGATAGCAACTTCTGTACCTTTTTCCTTTTTTGTTTTCCCCAACCAATGTTCTATGTTCTTTACATGGATAAAGATCTGGTTTGGTATTACTCTTTGGACTTGAAAGGCTTTACCTCCAATTGGAGTTAGAAGGGTAGAAGTGTGATTGTTCGATCTGTACCACGTGTAGGTAAATACCGGACAGATGTATAGATTGTGTATGAAACCTAAGATAGCCACCCGCTAAGGCATAGTGTCCACTTTCCACCTTCTGTAGTAGCTTTCAACATATCCACATACACATCTACATTTACTTGTTACCTTTACCTTTTCACTTCCCTTCCCACTCCATTACCCTTAATTAGTTTTTTCCCTGTCCTCTCCAAATTGCATTTTCTCTACATGTAACACCATGTTTCCTTTCTGAGCATCAGTTTTTTTTATCTGTAAAATGAAGTACTAGAATGACCTCTAGGATCCCTCCCTGTTCTAAGATCTGTGCTTACTTACTCTTTGCACATCTTTTCTCCTCTGAAGCTTTTATACTCCGATGTGGGTGTAGATGTGGTACATGTCTAAAATAAAGCTTTTTTATATATCACACAAAATTCATAGTTTATATGTGAATTAGTTTGTGTGAGAGAAAAAAAACTGTATGTCCCCGATTGTCTCCAAATTGCAGGCGTCCAAGCTTGCTGTTATCAGACCGCTTGTCTGTTCTGAAGATTTATCTGATCCACTGCCATCCTTGCTCACTAGAAGAAAAGAGACAGCAAAGCCGCCCCACACATACACACCATATCTGAGTGATTAGAATCTCAAACCTGAGATTCAAATGATTTCATTCTTTAAATACATTCTTAAGTTCTTTTTATTCAAATTTAACAGCCAGTTGAACAATATTAAATACTGATTAAGGTATCCATAATTCTTCTAAATGAAATTATTTTACACTTGCACATTATATACATTGACCATAGTTTTTTTTAACATTTCTAGTGTTCAGAATAGTTCTCAGAGATGTACAATATTTCATATTGATTCAGCCATATTAAACCATTTACCTAGGTTTTTTTCTTTTATGGGCAAAGAACTGTCTTTGTGTATATATTTTTTTGTATCTTTTAAATAATTTCTTTAAGGTGAATTCCTGGGAAATGCAGTTACTGAGTCAATGTGTAGGAATCTCTCTCGGGTTCAGTTACATAAACATGCCAAATTTTCCAGAATGGTTTGTAAACTAACAGATATTAATGTGTGTACTGGTTTTAACAATATCAAAGGCAGGGGATGCTGATTTTGCTGTTTTAGTAGGTATAAAATCTCAAAATTTATAAAAAAAACCTCATATCCTTTTTGCTTAATGGGAAGGCTGAATATTTTCCCACGATTTTATGAATTTCCCTGACACAAATTATCCATTTGACTTTTTTTTTATTCATCTTTTGGGATCTACACTCTCATTTTATAGATGAACAACAGATCCAGAGATTAATTTGTTCAAGGTCACACTACATTCTTCATAAGAGATTTTTTTCATCACCATCCCGAAAATACCTCGCTAGTCACCAAATACCTAACTGCCCTCATGTTTTTATAACCTTAGAGGAGCAGGTATTAGGAAAAGGATGTTGGATTGTAATAACTGAAATTATTGGCTCATTTGAAGTATGGCTGGAAGTTCCCCATTTCCAGCATTTTCAATTTTTGAGTATCTACAACTTTTCTGTAGTTCCATATTCCTTTATGTCTTTATTGTATATACATTTCATTTTCCTTGTATTGCAGAACTATACAGTGCACTTAATTGTTGACTTGGGCAAAGCTGTCTTTATGTATATATTATAATTATGTACATAGTACAAAAATGCAAAAGGGCATACAGTGGCAAATTCTTGTCACAAACCTACAGAAATAACTGCTGGTTGTGCTATCTTGCATATCTTTCAGAGATAATATGCATAAATGTGTATATCTTTAATATACCATATATACCCATGGTAACTTCTCACATATATTGTTCTCTAACTTTCTTATTAAACTTAGTATCTTAGGGATTGTTGGAGCTATCTTGTTTAATGGCTACATGGTATTCCACTGTATAGATATACTATAAGTTACTCTACCAATCTATTATTAAGGTGGTTTCCAATATTTCCCATTACAAACAATGCTGCATGCATATTTTTATACCTGTGCAAGTACAGTTGGCCCTTGAATAACACCGGGGTTAGCGCCGACTGCCTGCAGTAAAAAATCCGTGTATAACTTAAGTCTACCTTCTGCATATGCAGATTCCCAACCACAGATCAGAATACAGTTGATCTTTGAATTGCACAGGTACACTTAAATGCAGATATATTTTTTAAATGCACATATAAATGGACCTGCAGAGTTCAGTCCCATGTTCAGAGGTTAACTGTCTACCTATAAATGAAAGCCCTAGAAATCACAGACTTAAGTCTGACCTCATTCTTAACAGTGACTATACTGTTTACAACAGTTAACATGAAATGGGGTTACAGAAGGTTGCTACTGTACCAATCTGGAATAAATTGCAAACAGGAGCATGCTGGACTTCTCTAGCCATCCTCCTTCAGTTAAAAACAAATTACCTGAAAGACACAATGAGTTGAATGCTTAGGCCTATGCCCATGACTTTCTTTTTGTTTATCATACCCTTTAGTCTTGCATAGCTCTTCTCAAACCCTAGAAGAACTATTCTACAGCAGGGTTTCTCAACTGCAGCAATACTGACATTTTGTGCCAGACCATTCTACATTGTGTGGGGCTGACCTGTATATTATGGCTGGTTAACCTGGTGTCTACCCACTAGATGCCAATAGCACTACCCCCACCCTCCAGTTGTAACAACAAAACATGTCTCCAGATGCTGCCGTTTAGTCCTCAGGGAGGTGGTAGTCACCCTTGGTTGAGAACCGCTGCTACATGGAATTGAATATTCCACTGTCAATTCTATTTTTTATTATATAATATGGACATAGTGCAAAATTCAAAATGAGTAAGAATATGAGAAGTTGCCCTCTCTTCCACTCAGTCACCCAATTTCTCCAGAGGCAATTACTTTTACCAGTTTCTTTTTTCCCCCTCAGAGTTAATTATCAGTCTGCAAACATCCATAATTTTCTTTAACACAAACGATGATATACTATGTGCAGTACTCAGAATCTTCCAGTTAATTTAACTCACATTTTTATTAGTACACATTAGAACACTTCAATTCTAAACACCTGCATTCTAAACAGCTGTTTCACATTCCATAGTTTGATTTCACTGTGTTTAGCGCAATCCTATATTAATGGACATTGAGGTTGTTTCCTACCTTCTGTTCTTACAAGCAGTGCTGCAATGACTACTCTTGTGTAGACACTCCATGTTGTACATGTGGGCATATGTATGCAAGATCATGATGGAATTGCTGAGTGAAAGGGAATGGACATTTTACATTTTGGTAGGTTTTGCACACATTTGAGACTGGAGAAATTTAAATAAGGACAATATTAGGTGACGGAATTGTTCATTCTCATGGTTGTAGTAATAGTATTGTGATTGTAAAGGAGAATGTCTTTACTACTGGGAGTCACATACTGAAGTATTTAGGATCAGAGTTATGGCATCTGCAGATTGCATTCAAAGGATCCAGAAAAAAGTATGTTTGTGTAAGTGGGAGATATATATTTACTTACATACATACATACATACACACACAATTATATGTATATATAAACAAAGCAAACGTGACAAAATTTTTTGAATTATTGAATCTAGGTGGACAGTATATATGGATGTTCACAGTATGATTCAACCTTTCTGCATGTTTTCAAGTTTTCAGAATAAAAACTCGGAAAGAAATGTATTGCATATATGAAACAAAAACAATACTATGAAAAGGAACAATCAGTTCCAAAGGAGCAAGAGCTCTCAGAGATTTAAAAGGAGTGTTATAATTCAGCAGAAATGTGGGGTATAAAGTTGAAGAAATTTCCCAGAACATCAAAAAGAGAGAAATAGGAGAGAACAGGTAAATAAATTAGTGTGGGAAATCTGATAGCCAGCTTATTTTCATTTCAGGGAGGACAAAGGGTAAACAAAAAGACATTATCAAAGAATGAGAAGATAATTCCTCAGAGTTCAAGAAATGAACCTTAAATTAGAAGAGCTCGCAGAAGGCTGAGCAAGATTAAATCATCATCACTAACATTTACTGAGCACTTACTATCTGCTAAATATTCAACATCAGTCATCCCAGTTCTCACAACAACCCTCTGAGGCACAATCGTATTATCCTCAAATGAGGTTATTTCACCCGATGTCACAAAGTAAGTGGCAGAGCTAGGATTTTAGCCCAGGCCCTATAATTAATTCTCTTGGGTTGTTAACCACTACACCACTTACCTAAAAACATCCACATGTAGGCTAAATTATTAAATTTCAAAATAAAGATCCAAAATGCTTTCAGAGGGGAAAACATAGGTAACCTGGGAAAGGAGGGAAATTTAAATAGCTTTCAACTTCTTACCAGCCATACTTCATGCTAAGACTATGGAACAATATCTTCAAAGTTCTGAGGGAAAACTATTTTGAGTCTAGAATCCTGTACCCAAACGATCAGTCAAGTGTGAGAGCAAAATAAAGGTGGGCTTTGGAAACCTAAGAAATCAAACAACTTCATACACTTTCTGATGAAGTTACCTGTAGATCTATCTTAGCAGCATGAAGATGAAATCAGAGCGTGTAAGATGTGAAGTATAAGAAATAGTAAAACTAATCTGATTTCAATAAAAAGAAATCTGAAGATGGCAACTGAATCGCATATCTAAGAAAGTAACTGG
>PVKE010009969.1:0-43565 GCA_004027555.1 Craseonycteris thonglongyai | reverse complement strand
GGGGGGAGGGAGAGTTTCGGGGGAAGCGGGGAGTGGACACCGGATATATGGTGATGGAAGGGGAGCTGATTCTGGGTGGTGGGCACATAATGCGATGCATGGGTGATGTGATGTGGACTTGTACATCCAGAAACTATCTAATTGTTACCAATCAATGTCACCCCATTAAATTTAACAATTAAAAAAAAAAGAAAGAAAAATAAATATAAACTTTTTATTTTATTTTTTTCACAAACTATAAAAAGAACCTTTTAAGAGTGCACAATATTAATGTGGAACAAACTCTAGGGATGAATGATATCAGATGGCCTCAATATGTGGTCACATAAGTAGTTCATACTTAGATATTCAGAGGTGGCAGGTAGAGGACTTGTATTAGCTTGTGGCATTCATTATAGGATGGTACAACATTGGTCCCTAAAATTCTATTTATTAAAACACTCATTTGCAACTGTAGATTGTGTCAATCTCACAAAGATAACATGAAACAACATTTATGCTACATTACTGCTATGGAAAACAATTTCCTTCATATCTTCAGGTTTCTGAATTCAATCTGAATCAACAATGCACAAAGGTAAATAATCTGAAATATTCACATATATTTTTAATGTAATATTAACCCTATCACCTACCATTTTTACTTGAGAATGACTTTTATCAGCAGAAAGTAGAACGGAACGTGTGGTGCTTTCGATATATTTGTTTCTCTTTTACAAAGTTACTGTTACCCTGATTTTTGGATATGTATTTAGACTTGTAAACATAGATAATTATAGTCAGTTAGTCACGGATCTTTGGAATCATCTAGTTCTACTCCCGGTCCATTTCTCTCTACGTAAATTATATGAATTTGTGTGACCACAAGGAATTTTCAGGCTATAGAGAGGAATTTACTAATATATTTTCATGCATACCTAATACATACATGGGCCATTATCTCCTCTCTCTAGCATCATCAATGTTTCCCTTTCACCTGGATTATTTTCATCAATATGCAAATGTAATATTTCTCATCTTCAAAATGACTTAACCTTTTCCAGTACTGCCCTATTTTCCTACTCATCTTGACAGTAAAACTTCTACAAAACATTTGCTATCTGCTTTCCTCCCATTCTGTCTCGAATACACTCCCATCAGGAGTTAATACTCATCACTCCACTGCTATTTCTTTTAGCAAGCTCACTCGTGGCCTTCACGGAACCAAACCCGAGGGTCATTTCTCTGTTCTACTCTTACTTTCTGTGTCAGCATTATTGGCTTAATGCATTACTCCATTCTTGATGATCCTTCCTATCTCACCAGCCATATTTCTTTGGTTTTCTTTACTGGTTCTTCCCCCACCTCTCAGCCCTTTAAACCACAGAGTATCCCAATCTCAGCATTCAGAATTCTCCTAAATCCCCATCCACTTCTTTAGTGAGTTCATCTGGTCTCACGGATTTAAGTCATCCACATTTGAATGACTTTAAATTTGTGTCTCCAGCCTGAATCTTTTTTCTGAATTCTAGGCTCATATATCCAGTTCTCTACTTCATATCTCCACTTCGATGTCTAATAGACATCTAAAGTTTAAATCCACTATCAAGCTCTTATACCCGCCACTTTCACCCCTAGAGCCTTGCTCCTCTGGAAGTCATCCCATTCTCTGTAACTGGCAGTTGTATTTTTTTAAGTTTGTCAACCAAAAACCTTAGAACCATCCTTCTCTGCATCTAATCTGATAGTAAATTCTTTAGGCTCCTTCAAAGTGTTATCTAAAATTTCTCACCTCCTCTGTTGCCAACACTGTGATCTAAGCCACAATTGTCTCCTCTACATATGATTGCAATAGTTCCCTAGTATTCTTTCTGCTTTCACCCCATCCTCTTCGTCTGCTCTGCACACAGCAGACACAGTCATCGTCACGCTCTAAAAATCTGTCAGGTCACAGTACTCCTCTTTTCATAGTGCTCAGAGTACTCACAATGGCCTTCAAGGTACTTTAATGACCTACACCAAGAACACCCACAGGTCATCTTATATTCCACCACCAGTTCTCTTTTAACGCAGCCACTTAGACATCCTTGCTCTTCTGAGCACTCACCCCAGGGCCTTTGTGCATACTGTTTTCTCTGTAATGCTCTTCCCCATATATCCACATGGTCTACCCCTCACATCCTTCAGACCTCTGCACAAATGTCACCTTACTTGTGAGACCTTTCCACAGCCCCTTATACAAAGTCCTGCCCACCCCTACCCCAGTTTTATACATAGTACTATTATATAGTGTTCGTGAGGACATGGACTTTTTTGTGTTAACTTATATATATCTCCAGGGCCTAGAATTGTACCTGGCACATTGTAGCTACCTAATGCATATTTATTAAATGAATGAGTTGATGAATTTGGTGGCTATACAGTACAATCCAAAGTGTCCCTCCCCTCTCCCCAAGTATGCTGTGGTTTGCTGGTAAATTAGGATAAGCTACCCTTAATCCCAGTCACATACTGGTATGTCTTTGTGATACCTTCCCCTATTTCTCAGCTCAGAGATTTATAGCAAGTCATTGTGGGTCCCTCTTGTTTTGGAAACTGGGCTTTGTTTAGCTTTTAGTAATGTTGTCTGTTATTTCTCTCTCATTAATGGTGATAAAGCTGAGTGTTGTGTACAGTATTTATCTACAAAGTGCTTTTAAATGCCTTTAGATTAAGTGGTAAAAAAATAAAATGCATGTGTGTGTTATGTGTTTAATATTAGAAAGTTTAGGCATCTTTGACCTTGACTAACCCCTATTTCTGAGACAGTTGTTCTGTTTAATAAAACTAATTTATATATTTTTAAATTTTATATTTGTTAAGGAAGAAGTTTTAAAGCAATGGTCTTTTCAGAAAAAGTATCACCAAGCTGTCAATTATAGATAGTATGAAGCAGTATAACTTGAAATATTATTTTGACAAATGTGACGCTAACGCACTTCATAAGACCTATTTTTTAAGGCCATAGGATATTCATATTCCATGTTGATTTCAGCATCACAGAACTAGACTGGAGTTTAGCCTATTTACAATTTATAGTGAAACGTAACGGTGGCTTTTCTTTTAATTTACATCTGGCAAGTGGTAGTCTTACAATTGACATCAAGGAATAAAAAACATTGTCTCTGCTTGGCAGGAAGCATTTATGGCTGTATATAATGCAGATAAGTTTGTTTGAGAATGTAGACAGCTTTCTAGTCTAGACAATCACTAGAAATAGGACCTTAATTTAACCCCAAGCCTGAAGCATTTCCTCTGGGATGTGGATGACTGATAACATGGCGGAGGACAGAGAAAGTATAGATTTATTGAAAAATGGATGTTGCAAGCACGGGGTGTTAAATTTCTTCCTCTAAATCATTGTTTAAAAGGACAAGCTTAGATTCCTGCTTCAGGATGAAACCCTAAGTGCTGCAAGAGAGAGAAATTTTTTCAATCACAGGTAGTTGGCGTTTTCGACATTTCATTTCAAAGGATAAGCAACGTACCTCCCTCTAGCTCATCTTTGCAATAAGATAACACAACTACTTGTTTTTAATATCCTTTACCTCTGTGATTTCTAATTTAAAGAAAATGAGTCCTTTACTGACAGCTTGATAATCTTTCCCACGGGAACAACAGAAAAAGTCTCCTGTTCATGGCACTAATGAGCATCATATAATAGCCAGCTTCTTTAAATGGTCAAGTAAATAGATCTTTATTAACAAAGATTGTGTATTATGTGTTTCTATATCACATTCTTCAAGAATAACCTTTTAACAAAGTGAATAAATAAACTGTAATAGGTTTCTTGCCCTTTACTAAGCAAAATATCAATAACTCCTGCAAGGGCAGGGGTTAAGTAATTCCTTTATTTACTAATGATAAAGTTAATTGTGTGAAACCTAATTCTACTGGGTTGGAAAAGGAATTTTTCTTTTAACTAATACTTGGCCCTCACAGTGATTTTTATTTTAACATTGTAATTCTTCAAATGAAGCTTACCTTTATGTTCTGTAGTTCTAACTACTTCACGACTGCAAGTAAAACACTGGGTATATTCCATTTACAATGGCTCGCTAAGAAAAGGAAATAACTGATCTTTACTGGAGTAGCTCAGAGTAGTAGCTTCAATGTCCATTAATTGTAAATATTTCTCATGATCCCTTTCATCGGGTTGAACAAACCAAGTGGCACAATTCTGTGTTTAATGATAAAATAGCCTACATTACAGAAGAATTAAAAACAGCAAACGAATCATCTGGAGAGCTGCCATGGCTTCTCTAAAATTCCACATACACATGTGAATTTTAATATATCGCTTTAATTGTGCAATTCTTCCTAGTGAAATCTTCTCATTACTCCAGCAGTGTATGTGTGTGTGTTTCTTTTACCTTGATTAAAAAGTCAAACCATTTTAGCTGAAATTAAAAATATCTGTGTATTTGTAGAGAAAACAGAGGGTTGTGTTTAGAAAAGACTCCAGAGCAGAAGTGCAAAAATGTAACCCTGTAAGAAAGGAAGGCTGTAGGTCGTCAGATCAGACACCAGCTAACGAAATCCTAAGAGGGTTTGTTACATGAGCCAGTGGGCTGAGGCAACCTTTAACATGCAGGAAACTGGAGTTAATTAAACCTTTAGCAGGATCCTATCTGTCATCCTAGTCGTGTGCTGTGTCCCAAGTCCATTTACATTTTAGAATTGAAAAAATGTTCTCAGGACTGTTGATAAACCATGTTTACTGTCTTTATTGACTTGCTACTTTTGTATAACCTTTATGTTTTAATTATCTTATAGTTTTTCTTGAAGGCTCTTCTGTAGCACTTGCTGTCTGATTAGACTCTATTGGCAATTACGGAACACTGAGAGTACACCTTTTAATGGATTAATCTGCTTCAAAGTTATTAGATGACTGCAGGAGTGAAACTGCTAAGAAAAAAAATATGTTATATTACTAAAAGGCTATTTCCAAACCACAATTTTGTGCGTACTGTAGAAAAGAGATACTTGGATCATCGGCCAGCTTTATTCAATGGGCTGCCTACAGGGGGATTTTTTTACAGATAGCCAAGTGATGGATGTTTTTTCTGACACACTATCAATTAGATAATTAAGATACAAATTTAATACCTGGTGAATTTGCATTCTGTGAAAGATCTGGCACTACACCTTTTTCTAATATGTTTCTTGAATGAAATTCTTATTTATTATAACATAAATGAATTTTGCACAATTTGTGCGTATTTATTCATTGTACCTAACATTTATTGAGTGTTTACCATGTATCAGGTACTATGTACCAAGAGTTACTTACCTGAACCATCTCATGATCACACGGTCATATTAGCCCAATTTACACATGTTGAGACAGGCACAGAGAGGTTGAATAATTTGCCTCAGGCCACACAGCCTGCAAGTGGATTTCCAACTTAGGATGTTTGCTACTGCTGGGCAGTACCTTATGGGATATATTTCAATAATAGATCCTGAGTGTCACTAAAGAGGAATCATGCCATATTATACTTTTAGCATTTTAATATCCAAGTACTGACCTAGAGCTTTAATTTAAAGATCCAATTATGACAATTGTTTCTAAAATTTAAAATAGCCCCAACACAATTATAATATTAAGGAATGTTTATGTGTACGTATTCTATTTTAAGAAGCTTGCCAATGATGAATGAATTTCTGTCAGGACATATAACAAAAACAAATGAAGAATCAAATTACTTATATCTTGTATGTTCTTCTAAAATAGACCAAAAAAACCAAAAAACAAACAAACAAACAAAAACATACATGATCCTGCATTTGCTGATTTTCCACTAATGCCTTAAAGATGAATGTTAATGTTAGGAAACATACATTATTTGTCCATACAGTTGTTAAAAGAAACCTGGTAACATTTTCTCCAAACACTCCAAAGGCAATCCTGAATTCAACCTTCTACTCATTCAGTCGTGGATATGAAGGAAAAGGAAGTTTGTAATCTTTCTAGCATAAGCAGAGGAGTTGAAGCCACTAAGATTCCTATCCCACGTATGATCAGATGCATCAAGCTCAGTAAGTCATATAAGCTGCTTTTCCACCCTCTCTCCCATCCGTCCACCCATCCCATATTTAGTAAGCAAAGCAGATAGCATAGTAATTTTGAACACAGACTCTGAAGTCAAACTGACTGGATTCTGAAAGGCTCTGCCTCACACTAATTACACGACTTCGGACAAATTAGCCACTATGGGCTTAGTTTCTCCATCTATGAAATAAAGATTATATATATTGAAGATAATTTGTGACGAAGATGAAAGGAATTACTGTAGGTGAAGAACTCAGAAGACTAGCCCTCTATGTGCTTATATAACACATAGTAAGCACAGTATATATTGTGTCTCTACTTATATAGGTATTAGAAGTACTGTGTTAGGCCCTCAGATCTAGTTTTATAATGTTAATCTACTTAATTACTAGCTGAAAAACTAACAAACTGCAATACCAAGACATAGTCCTTGATTCCACACTGTTGCATCCTTTCTTTAATTTTCCCAAGCAATACTTACACTGCAAGAGGAACATGGCGGAAAATAGGAATGACAAAATGAGCAGCCCACTTCCAGCGCCCGCAGGGTCACTCTGAACTTGATGTTCATGTGCTCCCCCACCTAGCCAGCACCATGATAGTGTCCAGTCTTGCCGGCCACATCTGGTCCAGCTGCCCCAGCCCCTTCGAGGTAACATTAGGCTTCAGCTGAAAACTTTTGCAGGATCTGCACATTCTCCAAGGAAAACACTTACCTCTTTTGCCAGTCTCATAGACTGTAAGCACAAAAATAGTGGTGATTTACCCAGCCCTTAATACTGGTTTGCTTAAAAAGGGGGAAAAAAAGATATCCTTTTTATTCTTGAAACAATAGTGGCAAGAATAAAATATGCAATGGTCACAAATGCAGAGGAAAGGAGAAAAAAAAAAACTCTTTTCCTCTACCCATTTTAGGTTCTCTGGCTGTAGCCCTGTAAATTAGACTAACAGAAGACAGATTGACAAGAGAGAAATAAACAAGTTTATTAGCATGGCATCATACATACACCCATGAGAACCAGTGATGAGTAACTTCAAGGAGTGGTTAGAACTTGAACTTATATAACATCTTAGTAAAGATCTAATAATCATAATCATAACCATAATAACTGTGTTAAAAAAAAGACAATACAAAGAAAAAGGACTTTGAGCTTCTAGGGGCAGTAAATTGTGTGAAGGAGGAACAGTAGGTGAGGACTAGTTTTAGCAGGGTGTGATATGTAGCTTCCTTTGGTGCTACCTCCGGGCTGATAAGATTCGAGATCTATCTTCATTGACTAACCTTTTTTTTTTTTTTTAAGATTTATTTTATTGTTTGAGAGAAGGTAAGAGAGAAAGGGGGAGGAGGACCTAGAGAAGTCTCCATAGTTGTATATTATTAGTTGTAACATAGTTTCAGTTCATACACATGGATGTAGGCCACACAGGGCGGGAACCAAACAAGGGGCCTCCCATGTGGGAGGCAAGAACCTTTGCTTCCATCCCAGTGGTTACCATTTGTACCACAGTTCAGCACATGTGTTTGCACGGGCTGGGCCTGGGATTCAAACCTCAGATCTCATGGTTGCAAGGCAAGGCCTCAATTGCTGAGTTACCGCTGCATCCCACCATTAACTAACTTCTGTCCTTCATTGTAGAGAAGGGCGGGGAGACATCTTTACAAATGTGTGGCATGCTTTTAGGCCTATCAGGGGAGCGCATAGAGCTTCTCTTATATCTGCTTCTTCTCAATTGTCATCAGCTCAAAATAGTTCTTATTCAAAGTGCCACCCTTTAATAAGCACTTTCTGCCTCATCCTCCAAAAGTGATTTATTTGCTCTCTCTCCATTCCTGCAACAGTCATAATCCACAACGAACAGGAGAAAGCTTGGACCACAATACTTCGGTGCCAGCTCTGCAAACCTCTGGATTCAGCAATGCACTTTCTTAGGAAATCTGAGAAGGCCCAGATTCATTCCTTCTGGCCTGCCTCTGGCCCAAAATCCTTCTCCTTAGAACTCTGCCTAAGTTCCTCCCCAACAGTTGCTACCCCCTGCAGAATAGAGGTCATTGCACCCCCCTCCTCCCTTTGTGTTGAATCCCTTACCCCGTAGGACATGAAGTTATCAGCTGTTACCTGTTTTGTGTGTGTTACTGGGTTTTACAGGATGATTTAGGTGGCAGATGGAAAATTTTTTTCTATCTTGTCTTTTAATGATTATGTACGTACCTATTTAAATATAGTTAAAAACACAGCACATCAAAATTATAATTTCATAGGTATTTTTGCTTAACATAAGCCCAAGAAAACAAAAATAAGTTAAGGTTATACATGAAAGATAAAATGGGATACTGGGATAGCTCAGCAGGTTGAGCACTTGCTTCCCTTGCAAGTATGAGGTCCGGGGATCAAATGCCAGCCCCAGCCCGTGCAAACCCGTATGCTGAACTATGGCACAACTGGTAATGGCTGGGACAGTGGCAAAGGTTGTCACCACCATGAGGGAGGCCCCTGGCTTGGTGTGGACTGAAACTATGTCAAAACTAATGATGTGCAGCTATGGAGACTGCTCTGTGCCCTCCTCCCATGTCTGTCTGTCTGTCTCTCTCTCTCTCAAAAATAAAATCTTAAAATATATAAAAGAAATATGTGCAGGTGATATGTGGAGCTAGTACACAAAAAAATTATGTTTGAGTCTGTGTCCTACCTTGACTATATGATGGTAGACTCAAGATTATGGCTAAGAAAGGGTGTGATTCTTCCTATTCTATAATTAAGAAAACCAAGAAGTGACTTCCAATAATACCCAAGTGTGAACCTTAAATATTACTCATTTCATTAAAAACTTTACTGAACACTAATGAGATGATACAAATAGATAGCTAACGTGCCTCCTGATTGGTTGTTTTGTTATGCTTTGTTTACACTTTTAAAAAGGGAATGACTTGTTGCGATGTTGGAAAAGCTTTTTCAGCCCGCCAAGGGTGCGCCTGTCACACAGGCTGATATGACTCTGTAGTCTCCATGCTAAGAGACTACATGGGAGAACCCAGCAGGAAAACGGCTTGTTAAACAGACACGCAAACACTGGCGAGTCTTTCGCGATACTTTCCTTATAAGCCTTGTCCTGTGCCTATGCTGACACTTAATTAAAATCTGTTGTTCCAGAGGGGTCAGAAGAAAAAGATAACCTCAATGGAAGGGGCAAATTTGCATTTGCTACCAATCTGTATTTCTTATTAGTGATTTGTTTCTCACTATAGTTTATATGCTAGAAGATAGGGGGGAATCATCCCCCAGGAGATTCTAGATCTCTAATAGTCGGTACAAAGATTGAAGTCATCAAGTTTTCCTTCCAGTTAGTTCTTTAAATGTAGCATCATGGAAGGACTGGAAGAAGGGGACGCTTTCCTTCTATTACTGTGCCCGTTTTGACTAATTTCATATTAGGACTTAATAAGGAAAAAGAACAGGCAGAGCTAGGCTGTTAGCAATTCACTTTGTAACAATTATGTCAAGAGCTGGCCCTAGGTCCCTGTTCTTCTACTTTAATGCAGCCCATGGGCGGGGAGCCAGGTGTAAGCACACAATAAGCGTGGTCCCTCTTCCTGAAGCACAAATTGTTTTGTTAGCAAGGCATTTCAAGTCGTTTTTGTATCAAAGCAGATGTGAACATGTACTTAAACTGAAAATAGGTTATTCCAGAATTTTTAAGATAAACCACCCAGTCTAATAGAAATATGGAGCTCTGAACAGGTCTGTTTCTAGCTACATCCCTCCCAATTCCCCAGAAGTACACACATCCCTTGCTTTCTCTTCTTCCCCATCAAGGATTTGGGTGGACAATTTTAAGGAGTCCTTCACTGCTTCAGGTGCTTCCAACCACCTTCATCTGTGCACCTTGCAGCCTAGTGAACTTGGCCTTTAACTGGGCTTCAAAGACTTTGGGGGAGATCCCCAAAGATCTCCTCAGCATCTGCAAGAATCTGTATTTAAGAAATCCCACCTTGGAGCTCTGATAATCATTTTCCACTTTCTCTTTCATAGAATTTCAGACTTTGTCCCATTTGAGGGGATGGAGGCTTCCGTAGACCAGAGGGAGGACCCGCTGCCGTGCATACCTCCTTGCCCAAAGATCCCCCTCTCTGGCCTCTCTGGAACATAGTTCTGAAGGAAAGCTCACTGGTAGCAGGCTTCCATTTGGAATTCCGTACTGCTTTACCTGGATAAAAGCAAGCTACTTGACCATCAAACTCTCCTCTCTGCCCATCTCTCACACCTTGAATGGAGGTGTTATCCTGAATGAATTTGGCTAGCTCTAGTGGATGCCCAAATCATGAGGCACAGTATCCATGAAATATTCCTATTCTGCTCCCGGAGTCCTGGAGTAATCATTACTATTCCAGATCACAACTGTTCTGATGCATTTAAACATCAATATTTTTAAGCCTAATTCATCATGCAGCCATTGAAGGGGGCGATCAGATAGCCAATCTGTGTATGTGCCAAAGTCTCCCACCCCCGCTGAGAGGACTGCTTCCTTAGAAATGAGGAAACTGGGATAGTCCTTTTTTGTTTTAACTATAAATATGAATTAGATGCTCAGCACGCATTCATGGTTTTTACACATCTCTTTGTAATGTAATCTGTCATAGTGTCTTCATCACCATGCCAACTGGAGGACTTTACTGTTCCCTCTGATAGGGAAGTTGAGAACAAAGACTAAAAAGGAGACCATATTTATTTACATCTTGTTACCATAGTGGTGGGGAGCAGGAATGCTTTCTGGGTTTACTACCTAGCAAGCTGTGAATGCAAAGATGTCATGTATTTGTTGGCTCTGGTGGAAGAGGGATGACACAGAATGCTGTCCCCTTGGCTGTCCTGAGCCCAGAGCTCAGAGGCAGGGCTCTGCATACCACTGCCTCCACTTAGCATGGCTCGGTTTTAAGGTCAACCCTCCTCTGGCAAGCCTGCCCAGGACCACATTTAACCCGCTCCTCCCCCAGGGCTTTGTCTTCTTGTTTTTGCTGTTATTACTGATTTCTTTTTTCTTTGGATTTTTTTTTTCCTTCATTTTCTCTAGTTCTCTCCTTCCTGGGGGATGTCAGTCATCAGGCTGTCAAGTTGAACCTCATTACAGGGACCTGACTCAAGCGAACTTCCCCCCCGCCACGCCCCCCCCACCCCCCGACCCCGACCCCGACCCCGACCCACACACAAAGGGCAGGCCTCCCCCTGCCCACATGGAAAAGTCTGACTGCTGCTTCTGTTGTCGCCAACACAGCTGATGCAGCGGCCCGCTTCTAGGTTTGGCTAGAAAGAGGGCTGCAGGTGCGATTCAGAGTGTCACGGCTGAGAACGCACAGGTGGCTGCCGCAGGACTTGCAGTGATGTTCAGCTGCCTCTTGTTTCCACTGCTCTTTCCCTCTGCATATCTCTCCTGTCCCCTGGAAGACCGCAGTCCTGGGTGTGTTGCCCATAATGCTGCCGGTGACTAAGACAGCGTTTCAAACTTCAAAAGCATTCACCATGGTCAGGGAAAGTGCAGGACAAGGAGAAGGACAGGGCCCTTCTAACGTTTATTCATCATCTTCATGTTCCTCAACCTTAAAAGGCACAGCATTTTCTAACAAAGATGATTTCTGAATACTGGGCTAGGATAGGATGAGTTTTTACATACCAATCCTAGAGCTAACAGATAAAATTTACATAGTGTGTCTGTTAAGTCCTGAGAAATTTGGGGAATTAAGATGGTCCCCCAACACCCCACCCCCATTTCTTTCAGAAAGCACGTGAAAGCATTCTTTTCCTGCTAAATGGATTTAGTCTAACTGACTCATTCATTATGCTAAAACTGTGAAGCAATTTCCTGTTCAAAGGCCAGCTCACAGGCTCTCTGTTGTCAAGTATTTGAATTTCAGATTAGAAATGTGTTCATTTGGATAGCTTGAAAGAAATGCTTTGTTGTCAGCTTGGCTTTCTGTTCTGCCAGAAGCCAAATCCCTCCTTGTCAGCAGTCAGCAGCAACATATCAGACCCAAGCTCTGGACTCAATGTCTTAAAACAAACACAACACCTCTGGCTTCTGTGGTCAAAGCAGTGGTTAGAGGTTTACTCTCTCCAATAGTACAGAGCTCTCAGATGACCATTTCTGACAGATAAACAAATATTTAGGGTCTCCAGTCCTCACACCCCTTTCATATCACCATCATATATCACAAATTAAAAAAAGAGGTGGAGGAGTATTTCTGCCAAAATATTCTCTGAAGTGGCTGAGCTCTATTAGTAACTGAGCCATTTGTTACTGAGCAGTTAACTGGAGGCTGCATTTTTGTCAACCTTTGACTTGTCACTTGCTTCATTTACACTGTGCAGCAGTCCCATTCACTTGCCATTACTTGTGACGTTTCCCCCTTATTGATCTTAGAAAAATATACGCAGCTGCTCAGAAAGTCAGAGGTCAGTCTTTTGAGCTGAAGAAATGAAGTTCAGGAAAAAACAACCCTGAAATGCCCGTAAGAAAAAAGAAAACATAACATTCAATTGACTAATAATCAGTTTTTGATCATGGGTAAAAATTCAAGCAACCGCTTCCTGCACAAATTTTTGCATTTCAGAAGCTGACTACAACATTGTCACATTTTGGTATTCTGGTTCAACTGTGATCATCTAATTATTAATAAGTATTTGTTGAAGCTTCTTATATCCAGTTATCAATATAGTCCTTATCTTTGATATTATCATATAATAATTCTGGTTGTCACTCATCTTAATAAGAAATATTTGTTTGGTTCTTTACAGTTTATAAAGTGCTTTCATCAACATTACCTCACTTGTTTGTATTCTATCAGATGAATCTTTTTAAATTAATTTTTTTAATTGAGATATGACAGTGTATCAATTTCAGGTATAGAGCAATGATTTGATATTTGTATATAGTGTGAAATGATTAGCACAGTATCTAGTTAACACTCATAACCAGCCATAGTCACAAAGTCGTTTTTGTGATGAAAACTTAAGATTTATTCCCTTAGCAACTTTCAAATATACAATACAGTATTATTAAGTATAGATAATATGCTGTCCATTATGTCCCTATGATTCCTTGGTTTTCTAGAAGTTTGTACCTTTTGACCATCTTCACCCATTTTCCCAACACCCTACACCCCCCATGTCTGCAACCACCAATCTATACCTATGAGCTTGGTTTTACGCTGTTTGTTGGTTGGTTGGTTTATTCCACATGTAAGGAAGATTATGTGGTACTTATCTTTTTCTGTATGACTTTTTCATTTAGGATGATGCCCTTGAATTCCATCCATGCTGTTGCAAATGTCAAGATTTTCTTTTTCTATGGCTCAATAATATTCCAGTATATATTATATGTATATAACTACATCTGGATATATAGATACAGGGCTCATATTTTTCTTAGCTGTTCATTCATAGACAGACAGATTGCTTCCATATCTTGGGGGTTGTAAATACCCAAAGAACATGTGGGTTGCACAGATCTTCTCAAATTAATGTTTTCATTTTCTTAAGCTACCCAGAAGTGAAATTGTTGAATCAGATGATAGTTTTAGTTTTAATTTTTTGAGGAACCTGCATACTGTTTTCCATAGTGGCTGCACTAATATGCATTCCCACCAACAGTGCACAAAGGTTACTTTTTCTCTATATCCTTACCAACACTTAGGTATTTCTTATCTTTTTGATGATAATCATTCTAACAGGTGTGAGATATCTCCTTGTGGTTTTGATTTGTATTTCCCTAATGATTTGTGATGTTGAGAACCTTGTCATATACACGCTGGCCACCTGTACATCTTCTTTGGAAAAAATGCCTATCGAGATCCTCTACCCATTTTTAAATTCAATTGTTTGTTTTTGCTATTATGGTATATGAGTTTTTTACATTTTGGATATTAACCCTCTATCAGATATATGATTTACAAATATTTTCTGCCATTCAGTAGGATGCTTTTCTATTTGTTGACTGTTACCTTTACTGTGCAGAGTTCTTTAGATTAATTTAGTCTCACTTGTTTATTTTTCCTTGTGTTGCCTTTGCTTTTGGTATATAAACTAGGCTGACCAGGCATACCATTTCAAATGGGACAGAAAACACGGTACTGTCCCATTTAAAATGGTACATCTGGTCAGCCCAAAAAAACCAAAAACAAAAATCATATCCAAGACCATGTCAACAAGTTTTTCCCATATTTTCTTCTTAGAATATTATGGTTTCAAGTCATACATTTCAGTCTTGAATGAATTTCAAGTTAATTTCTGTGTGTGGCATAAAACAAAGATCCTGTTTTCCCAGCACCATGTATCAAAGAGTCTATCTTTTCCTCATTAAGAATTTGGGCTCCTTTGTCAAATATTAGTTGACCATGTATGTGAGGGTTTATTTTGAGTGCTCAATTATGTTCCTTCAGTCTATGTGTCTGTTTTCTATGCCGGTACCATACTGTTTTGCTGATTATAGGTTTGCAATATAGTTTGAAATGAGGATGTGTGATGCCTCCAGTTTTGTTCTTCTTTCTCACAATGGCTATGGCTATGTGGGGGTATTTGTGTTTCCATATAAATTGTAGGATTGATTTTTCTAGTTCTGTAAAAAATGCCATGAAATTTTCAGTGGCATTGCAATGAATCTATAGATGGCTTTGGGTAGGAGAAACATCTCAATATTAATTTTTTTTTCCAAGCCATAAACATGAGATGTACTTTCATTTATTTACCAGTATGCCCCCTTCAATTTCTTCCATCAGTGACTTACAGTTTTATTGTATAGGTCTTTCACCTCCATGGTTAAATTTATTTCTCGGTATTTTGTTGGTTTTGATGCTACTGTAACTAGAATTATTTTCATTTCCTTTTGTGTTATCTGTTAGTGTATAAAAACACAACTCATTTTTGTATGTTGGTTTTATATCCTGCAACTTTACTGAAATTTTTTTATTCCAAGAGTTTTTTGGTGGAGTCCTTAATGTTTACTGTATATAAAATTATGTCATCTGCAAACAAGCAATTTTATTGTTTCTTTCCTGATTTGAATGCCTTTTTTTTTTTTCTTATTCTGGCCTGATTGTTTTGGCTAGGACTTCCAGTACTGTGTTGAGTAGAAGTGGTGAGAATGGGCTTGCCTGTTTTCTTCCTGATCTTTGAGGCAAAGGTTTCAACCTTTCAGCATTAAGTGTGGGCTATGTAAGCTACTGGTTTGTCACATACAACCTTTATTATGTTGAGGTATGATCCTGCTATGTATACCCAATTTGTTGAGATTTCTTTTTTAAATCACGAATAGATGTTGAATTTTGTCAAATGCTTTTTCTGCATCTATTGAGATGATCATATGATTTTACCCTTCATTTTATTAATGCGGTGTAGCATATTTATTGATTTTCATATGTTGATGTTGAACTATTCGTACATCCCTGGAATAAATCTCATTTGGGTGCATGATTCCTTTAATGTATTGTTGAATTTGGCTTGCTAAGGTCTTCTTGAGAAATTTTGCATCTTTGTTCATTGGGGATATAGGCCTGTCATTTTCTTTCCTTGTGGCGTACTTTCAGTTTTTGGTCAAGGTAATGCTGGCCTCATAAAATTAGTTTAGGAGTGTTCTCTCCTCCTCTTGTTTTTAAAGAAGAGTTTGAGAAGGATTAGTGTTCTCTAAATGTTTAGTAGAATTGACCAGTGAAGCCATTTAATTGTGGACTTTTGTTTTGGGAGAGGTTTTAGTTACTGATTTAATCATCTCACGAGTATTAATCTATTTAGATATTCAATTTCTCTCTGATTCCATCTTGATAGGTTGTATGTTTCTAGAAATTTATCCATTTCATGTAAGGTGTCAAATTTGCTAATGGATAATTTTTCATAGTGTCTCTTACAGCTTTTTGTATTTCTGATGTTTCAGCTGTGTTTTATTTTATTTCAGATCTCTTTTTTCCTTGGTGAGTTTAGCCAAAGTTTTGTCCATTTTGTTTGTGCAAAAAAACAGCTCTTAGTTTCATTGATCTTTTCCATTGTCTTTTTAGTCTCTATTTCATTTATTTCCACTATGATCTTGTTATTTTCTTCTATCTTTGCTTCATTTGTTCTTATTTTTCTGGTTCTTTGACATGTAAAGTTAGGTTGTTTTTTATTATTTATCTTATTCCTTGACATAGGCATTTAATGCTGTGAACTTCTCAGATTTGGTTTTGCTGTTTTGGTAAATTTTTGGTATGTTGTATTTTCATTTTTGTGTCAAGGTATTTTATTTTTATTTCTCTTTTCAATTCTTCTTTGACCCATTGGTCATTCAGTTGCATGGTGGTTGGAAAAGAAACTTGGTATGATTTTAATCTTAAATTTTGTAAAACTAGTTTTGTGGCCTAACATATGATCTATTCTAAAAAAATGTTCCATGTGTTCTTGAGAAGAATGTATATTCTATTGCTTCTGGATAAAATGTTCTGTATATATCTAAGTCCATCCTCTCTAGCATATTACTTAAGGCCAATGTTTCTTTATTAATTTTCTGTTTGATCCATTGGTAAAGGTGGGGAATTAAAGTTCCCTACCATTATTGTATTATAGTTTATTTCTCCAATTAGGTCTGTTAATGTTTGCTTTACATATTTAGATATTCCTATGTTGAGGACATAAAAATCAACAAATGCTAAATCCTCTTTTTTTGATTAATCTCATTCTCATTATGTAATGGTTTTTCTTTGTCTATTATTATAATCTTTGTCTTTAAGTCATTTTATCTGATAAAAGTATAGCTACTCCAGTTTTCTTTTGATTTCTAGTCACATAGAATATCTTTTTCATCCTTTCACTTCATCTGTTCATGTCCTTCTCTCTGAAGTAAGTCTCTTGTAGGCAGCCTAGGAATGGATTTTGTTCTTTTTTTCCATTGATCCACTCTATTGTTTGCTTGGATAAATGGTTTTCTTACATTTAAAGTAATTATTGATAGGTATGTACTTATTGCTTTTTTTTTTCATTTCTTTGTGGCTTTTGTTGTAGTTACTTTGTTTTGTTTTGTTTTCTCTTGCAATCTCCTTTGTGATATGATGATTTTCTTTCTCTTTATCTGTTTTGTATCTACTATGTATATTTGCTTTGTGGTTACCATAAGGCATATCTAAAACAACTTACACTAATAACAGTCTATTTTAAGTTGATAACTTAATTTTGAACATATTCTAAAATACTACATTTTTACTTCTTTCTCATTTTATGTTTTTCTTTTTAAGATTTATTTTATTGTTTTGAGAGAAAGGGAGAGAGAGAGGAGGGGGGAAGGGCCCAGAGCAGTCTCTGTAGTTGTACATCATTAGTTGTGACATGGTTTCATTCCACACAGGTGGACATGGGCCAGTACAGGACAGGAACTGAACCAGGAGCATCCAGCATAGGAAGCAAGAACCTTTGCCACTGGGATACCAATTGTCCCATAGTTCAGTATATGGGGTTTTGCATGGGCAGGGCTGGGGATCAAACCCTGGACGTCATGACTGCGAGGCAAGTGCTTACCCACTAAACTATTCTAGCATCCCATTATTTCTTGTTTTGGTTGTCACAATTTACATGTTTTCATCTTGTGTGTCCCTTTACATATTATAGTTATATAGTTATTTTACTGCTTTTGTCTTTTAACCTTCCTCTTAGCTTTAAAAGTATTAGCCCATCACTTTTATGATATTAGATTATTTCCAATTTTAATAGATATTCATTTGTACCAGTGTGATTTGTATTTACATATGTTTTTCACCTACTAATTAATAAAGAACTCTAACGTTTCTTGTATGGCCTATCTAGTGGTGATGAACTACTTTAGTTTTGCTTGTCTGGAAAACTCTCTCTTCAAGTCTGAATGGCAACTTTTCTGGGTAAAGTATTCTTGGTAGAAGATTTTATTATGTGTTTGTTTTTAGCTCTTTGTATATATCATACCACTTCCTTCCATCCTGCAAAATTTCTACCAAAAATATCTGCTTATGGTCTTATGTGAGTTCCCTTGTAACACAACAAGTTGTTTTTTTCTTGTTGCTTTTAAGATTCATTCTTTGTCTTTAAGTTTTCACACTTTTTAAAAATTAAGTATCTTGGTGTGAGTATCTTAAGTTTATCTTAAACATTCTGGGCTTCCTGGATCTAGATGTTGGTTTTCTTCCCCAGGTTACGGAAGTATTCAGCAATTATTTTTTCAAATATGTTTTCTGCCCCTTTCTCTCTTTCCTCTTGGGTCCCTATAATTGGATTGTTGGTCCATTCGATGTTGTCCATATGTTCCTTACACTATTTTCATTATTTTATTGTTCTTTTTTCTTTTTGATGCTCTGATTGGATAAGTTTTACCACCCTGTCATTGAGTTCATTGATCTTTTCTTCTGCTTCATTTAGTCTGTTGTTGAACCTCTCTAGGTATTTTTCAGTGCAGTTATTATATTTTTCAGTTCAGTAACTCCTATTTGGTACTTTCTTATATTTTCTGTCTCTTTGTGGAAGTGTTCACTGTGTTCATCTATCCTTCCCTCAGATTCAGTGAGCTACTTTGAGACCATTATTACCCTTTATCAGGTAAATCATTCATCTTCATTTCATTAAAGATTTTTTTTTTCTGACCTTTTATTCTTTTCTTCAGAATGTATTACCTTGTTTCTCCATTTGCTTATCTGTCTGTGTTGGTTTCTATGCATTCAGGGGTCTCCAAACTACGGCCCACGGGCCAGATGCGGCCCGCGAGGCCCTCTCATCCAGCCCATGGAGACCTTTTTATCTGAATTAAATAATATTAAATAAATAATTTAAAACAACATCTATGTTTTGATTCTTTTTTATTAGGACCTCGAGTGTGTAGTCAGCCCCCAAACTGCTGTTTGATAGTTAATGCGGCCCGCGGGCTGAAAAGTTTGGAGACCCCTGCAACAGCCACTTCTCCCAGTCTTGAAGGAGTGCACTTTATAGGAGGTGAACATTACTTTTCAACCTTGCCCTAGATCTTGGTTGTCTCTAACATTTGTCAGTGTCCAAACAGCCAATTTTATTTTTATTGGCTCCCAGTAGTTGAGGGTATGTCAAGACCTCTCATTGTCCCAATAGGGAGGATTTCAATCAGCACCTAGATTTATGCTGATTGAAAACCAGATCCTCAGAGAGAAGTTTTTAAAGAATGTAAATATATACAGTCCAGTTGGACTGCAAGTGTTAGCTCTGTGAACCACCAGAGCCAAGTGATCTAAAGGTGTCCCCTAGGTAGGTTCCAGAAATGAGATCAAGCTTTTTCACAGGAGATACCGATGACCTGAAGTGAGGCACAGGGCAAAACAAAGTTGATGTTCACTAGCTGCCATCCCAAAGAGCATCTCAGTAGGCCTTTTCTTTTGTGACAAACCATAAACCTGCTCCTAGGGGTAAAGCTCCTGGACAAGCAAATAGGCCTTTTCTACAGAAAGAATGGAGGTGTGCTTCAATACATTATCTGTTCTGTGACCTGAGGGTGGCATCCAGGGAAAAACTGTCTATTCATTGTTACAGTTCCATGGGACTCATGTAGGCAAGTCCCACTGCCCAGCAGATCACAGGCTATTCCCTTGGATGGCAGCCACAAAACCCAGACAATCAGACATAAAACCTGTGGCACTCAATGTGCATAAGGCACCCACTGGGAGATACTGGGGAGTCAGGATGGTTCTTAAGGAAATGCTGTTGACGGAAATGAACTGATATTATCAAAGGATGACCCGCTTCGTGGCCTTGGATCTCATTATAACCATTGGTCTACTTTACTCTGCTGGGTCATTTCTGGACGTTTCTTTTGTTCTTGAATTGGCAATTAAGCAATAGGTTTGTTTTCATAGTATAATTCTGATCCAAATTATATTCTGATTCAAAAAATGGTATTGCTGATTCAATATTATAGTTTTATTCTGAGACTGAACTTCAAACTTGACACATTGATCATTTAAAGACAAAATGTCTCAAACACAGGAAAGGCCATTCCTACCACAATATGCAGCTATTTTCAGGCATACAGGTTGTTGTTTTAGTTGCATTTTTATAAAGATTCAAAATAGGTATATATTTTTTCATCTCCACTTTCTCATTGTATAGCCATTGTCCTATTTTTTCCTTCCTGAAGTATTCTGACCTTAGTGTTTATTATTTTTCTTTCCTTGCGCAGTAGAATTAAATAATTTGACTGGTTTTATCTCTGCTAGCCCTTACATCTGAGGTCACATATGCTTCTCTGGTTCCCAAGTATAAGGGACAACAATGGCAGATGCTGCGCTTACCATGTCCCTCCCAGGTATTCTCATTTGCCACCACCTCCAAGAGCCTTTTACCCACAGTGCTAACTCACAGTGGATTTCCCCCTGAAAATGTGGTGTTCATAAAAATCTTTTTCTTTTCTATTACTATTAAGATTTAATTGCCCATGACTTTATGTCACCTTTCTCCTACTGGATTGCTGCTCCCTCCAAAGCCTTAAAGTGAGTAATTATGTATTTCTCTATATTCCTCATGGCTAGCACTGTGGAATTTTTGAGTGTCACTACCATATTTTTCCATGTATAAGACAACCCCTACTTTTCTAACCCAACATTAAGAAATCAATACATGGGTTACTCCTGTGTATAAGATGGTCCCAATTTTTGGTCTAACAATTTTAGACAAAAGTATTATCTTATACACAGAAAAATATGGTACCTCTCTAGTGGACATGAACAGGCAAACTGGTTATCCCTTTGAAGAGGGCTGTGCTCAAGCTGAGGGAAGAGAAGGAACAGACAGGTATGTGCTGGAGGACCCACTTTCCAGGCTGATCTCTAAAGTTGTAGCAATGGTCGCCCTTGACTACTCTCTCTTCTGTTCTTCTGTCCTCCCACTATTGTTTCTGAGCTGAGCGTAATGATTACAAAAGATGAATGAGACACAGAGTCCATATCCTTTAGGGGCTCTCTGATACTTACCTACAGAGTCCTCCTCCAAGGAGGTGATGAACCCATTCCTTACAGCCACCTCTGCATAAGGTCTTACACTGTAACCATGCTGGATTCAACTATGCAAGCCTAGTTAATATAGAACATTGCCTAGAATCCTCTTCCCTAGATGGCCCCAGGCTAAGAACTGGAGTGAATGTGGGGAGACAGAAGTTGAAGCAGCAGGCATAATTTTCTGCAGGTGGTGGTTGTGGTTAAATGTGGACAATAACTCAGAGGGGTCCATAGTCACCAGCTTGTCCTTCCTCGCCCCAGCTTTGTGTCCAGCAATTCCTCATGACTGCTGACCAGCAGCAGCCCCAGGCTCACCACCAGAAGTCTGGCTGAACACCTATAGTTGCCAACACAGGTGATAGCTTCCCTTAGGAATCTTTTCCTCTTCACAGCCCTACCCTGGCAATGGGATGCACCTTGCTTCCCAGATTTCCCGGTAAGTTCTTAGTTACCCACCAGCCCCAGGACTGCTGGGAAGTGGCTAATCCTTCATTTCCCTCTTCTGGATACTTACTGCTCTTGCTCCTCTGACAAGTACATAAGGTCTCATTGCTGTCCTGAGTCTTTTTTTCTGTAATACACTGCTTTAGCTTCCCCAGCTGAATGCTGATGGATTCGGTGAGACACCTGATAAAAGTGCCCTTTCTTGATGAGCTCTGGCAGAGAATGTTGTGCTGTCTTAGCAAGTGACAGAGGTAGGGGAGAGAGATCATTTTTATTCAGTTCTGCTTTCTCACCCTTTTGTTCCTTATGATCAGATGTACTGATTTGGGATAAAATTAGCTGATCGCAGTCGTGAATGTGTAGGTGGCTAGTAAAAAAAAAAAAAAAGCTTTTCATTCATATGATTATATCAAAGATCAAAGCAGTGACTACTTTTCAACTTCTTCGGCCAACTAAGATAATGGCTGTATGGAAGATTAATGATAAAATATCCCTATTTGGAACAGCTTGCAACGATAAAAGGTAATCCTTTCAGACGTCCTCAAATTTTTTAAACAGGGGGCCAGTGCACTGTCCCTCAGACCGTTGGAGGGCCGGACTGCGGGCCCGGGACCAGTCAGCTGCTAAGCAGGACAGGCAGCGGTGGCAAAAACACCCAGCGGGCTGGATAAATGTTTTCAGCGGGCCGCCTGTGGGCCGTGGGCCGTAGTTTGAGGACCCCTGCTTCATCGTTAGCAATGTAGGTTCTGAGCTTATACACTGAAAACAATACATTTCATCTTGAGACCTTGTCTGTTTCTAGAACTTTGAAGTACTACCCTATCCCTAAGGAGAGTTTTCTCATCAGGAAAATATGCCATCTTTTAGCCAATTTTCTCCTCACAATTTTTCTCTATGAAACTGATTTAAACAGAGGGGAGATCAATGAGGGCATGAAGGTAAGTTATATGAAGTCAAAAATAGTAAAGACACCGAAAGTGAAATCTGAGGCATGGAATGTAAGAATGAAGATTTAGATACCACCTGTCCAGGGTAATAACCAATGTTATAGCATGCTCTGAGAATAGGTAGAGGAGGGTAGCTTGAATTGGAGCCACAAATAATGTTCTGGGCATTGGGCATAATCCACATTTGATCTCCGCAAGAGTGAAAAAAGAATGGGTACATGCCCTGAGTGTGACAAGTGAGAACATTCCTTTCTAGGCATGTACTAGATGACAAAGTGTCTAGCACAACCTGAAAAATCAGGAGCTCTATCTTTCTTACATTTATACTCTAGCCCATATCTAGTGCAGAAGCTAACACATTAATTATAGTCAATAAATGTTTGTAAGTAGAGATAGGTCCTTGAAAGCAATAAAAGTAAGGGATACAAGACAACAAAGTTAGGCTCAGATTCGTTTAAGAAATCAAATGCTTTCAAGACCTAATCATAGTATTGTGTACCACTTACTCCCCAAGACTTTATTTGTTGACATCCAACAATCTTATACATTTCCAAAGGATCATCAAATGAGCAAACCTTTTTGTTTTTAAGTATTTCTGAGCTTAATATATGAAATACTTATAAACCTTGATAACAAAAGGGGATTAATACAGATACAAGTCTATTATTTAGTTTCTATATATAGAGTTGCCAGGCAACCATCACACGACAACAAACAGGACTGTCATTGTGGATCAGTCTCCTTCCCCCATAACTCCCTTACTGCCAAAATGAAAAGCAACTTAGCAACCGTGTCACTTAAAAGTATCCATCCCCCAGGCACTATTACTGGCTAAAATCTTCTCTTGTGGAAATTGCAGAGTACTCTGGAGCTGGCAAAAATGATTCCATGTTATTAGAATATTTTATTTTAGTATAGGAAATACAGTTACATTAAGAGAAGACTGTGACTAAAAAGATAATGCAGATTATTAAACTTTAAAATTAGCAATGTAAATTATGTATCATAAATTAATATAAGACACCAGGGGTCCCATGTACAGCAGAATAGGTGCTGTCTTATTCATATTCTGATTACTACTGAGGTTTTCTCCATGGTAATTTTATCCATACCACTCACAGGATGACAATTTTATACCATAAGAGGTCCCCTGGTAGTGGATATTAATTTATTATAGATGGGAACAGCAGGGAGGATTTTTTTGTGTGCTCCTTGCCACTAAAACACACAAACTACTCTCTTGAGGCACATACAGTTATATATTAAAACATTAGTGATGGCACTAGAGTTAATAAGAGATACAATATACACTACAACCATATATAGTATATATTAATAATCCACAAAAAGATATTGTAGATCCTAAAGGAAAGCTCCTAGGATAAATTGTGTTCTCTACTTTCTCATGGTTTAAAAACGTTTTCCAAAGATGTGCAATGCATCCTCCATGGGATTCACAATTATCTGAGGTCAAATATATGAAGATTATTTTTTTCCAATGAAGCATAAAACATAAAATCTCCTATTGTTGTCTCTAAACTATAATAGAACTGCTAGTAAGCAAGGGATAAAATAAATGTTTCCAAAGTAATAGAGAGCATTAGCTAGATTAGTGATTTCAACAGTTTAAATGATTCTTATTCCACATGAAAAATGTTTCAATTTGATTCCTCAAAATGAAAAACACATGAGACATCTACTTCAGGCTATTAAGAAATACAAATTTAGTATCTATTTAATGTGGGGTATCTTTGCATTTTGATCAAGACCTAGCCATAATCCTATATAAAAATATTTTAAAAATTTATTCATTATAATTCAAGGACTTTGAATCATTTTGATAAAATTGTTTTTCAATGTGAAATTATCATCCTCTATTTAGGAGCTCAAAAGGCACTGATTCCAATTAGAAATTAAATGGCATATGAAAGGTCACATAACAAAATAGTGGTGGAATCTAGAACAAATTAGGTATACTTTATTCAAGGCAAGCTAAACCATCAATAATGAGCTAGAGTTATTATCATGTCCTAGAGAAAATGCCTTGTTTTTCACAGTAGTTATTTTCTCTAATTGGGGTATAATTGACATGTAACATGATATTCATTTCAGGTATACAATATAATTATTCAATATTTGTATTTATTGATAAATCTTCACACAAAGTCTAATGAACATGCCATCATACATAGTTACAAATTTTTTTTCTTGTCATGAGAATTTTCAAAATCTAATCTATTAACAACTTTCAAATATGCAATACAGTATTATTAACTATAGTCACTGTGCTGAACATTATATTTCCATGACTTATTTTACAACTGGAAGTTCACTCATTTTGCCCACCCCCACCCAGCACACCTAGAAATCTGTTCCCTGTATCTATCAGCTCAATTTTTATTGTTTAGATTCTAGATATAAATGAGATCATACAGGGTTTGTCTTTCTCTGTCTGACTTATTTCACTTAGCATAATACCCTCAAGGTCCATCCATGTTCTCATATATGGAAAAATTTCTTTTTATAGCTGAATAGCATTCCATCTTGTGGTAATCTTATATATGTATATATAATATCAGGGTAATGCTGTTCTCATAAAATATTTTTGGAAATGTTCCCAATTCCTCTGTCTTTTAGAAGAATTTGAGAAGGATTGGTGTTAAGTCTCAGAATGTTTGATAGAATTCACCAGTGAAGCCATCTGTTCCTGGACTTTAGTTCTGGGGAGATTTTTGCTTACTCATTCAATCCCCTTAGTAGTAATCTGTATTTAGATTCTTTTTTTTTTTTTTCATGATTCAGCCCTTGTAGGTTTCCAGGAATTTATTCATTTTTTCTAGGTTGTCAAATTTGTTGGCATATAATTTTTCATAGTAGTTGGGTCTTACATCCTTTGTATTTCTGTTATATCAGTAGCATTTTCTCTCTCATTTTTAATTTTATTTATTTGAGCTCTTTTTCCTGCTGAGTCTAGCTAAAGGTTTGTCAATTTTGTTTATATTTTTAAAGAACCAGCTCTTCGTTTTATTAATCTTTTCTATTGTCTTTTTCTCAATTTCATTTATTTCTTAATTATTAAATTTATTTGGGGTAACATTTCTTGTTAAAATTACATAGGTTCCAGGTGTACAATTCTTTAGTACATCCTCTAAGTGTTGCATTATGTGCTCACCACCCAGAGACAGTTCTCTTTCCATCAGCATATATTCGATGACCCCTCCCTACACCCCGTCCCACCCACCTTGCCCTTTACCCCTAGGTAACCACTAACTGTTGACTGTGTCCATGAGTTTTTGTTTCTTTGTTACTTCCAGTTTTATAGTCTACCTATAAGAGAAGTCCTGTTTCTTGATTCTTTCAGTCTGACTTATTTCACTTAATAAGATGGATTCAAGGTCCATCCATGTTGTCACAAATGGCTGTACTTCATCTTTTCTTATCAATGAGTAGTATTTCATTGTATAAATGTACCACAACTTTATCCAGTCATCTATCAAAGGACTATTTGGTTGTTTCCACATCTTGGTCACCATGAACAGTGCTGCAATGAACATTGGGGTAGATATATCTTTGTGAATTAAGGTTTTCAGGCTTTTGGGGTAGATACCCAGAAGAGGGATTGCTGGGTCATATGGCAATTCCATTCCTAGTTTTTTGAGGAATCACCACACTGCCTTCCATAGTGGTTGTACCAGTTTACAGTCCAGCAACGTATGAGGGTGCCTTTTCCTCCACAGCCTCTACAGCACTTATTATACCTTGTCTTGATTACAGCCATTTGTTTCTGTTTTAATCTTTATTTTCTTTCTTCTACTACCTCTGGGTTAATTCTTTTTTTTTTTTTTTAGTTACTTAAGATATAAAAGTAGGTCATTTGAGATTTTTTAAAATTTCTTTATGTAGTCATTTTTCTCTATGAACTTTCTTCTCAGAACTGCATTAGCTAAAAAGTTTTGGTATATTTTATTTCCATTTTTATTTGTGTCAAGGTATTTATTTCTCACTTGATTTCTTTTTTGACCCAATGGTTTTCAGTAACAGGTTGTTTTTCTCTAATGTTTGTGAATTTTCCAGTTTTCTTGTAATTGACTTTTAGTTTAATACCATTCTTATCAGAAGAAACCTTTTATTTATTTATTTATTTTGTCTTTATTTAAAGAGTTGTTTTGTATGTAATCCATCCTGGAGAATGTTCATTGAACTTGAGAACATGTGTTTTGCTACTTTGGGATGGATTATTCTGTATATGTTTAAGTCCAGTGTTCCCTTATTGATTTTGACTAGAAAACCCATTGGTAAAAGTTGGTTATTAAAGTTTCCTACTATTATTGTATTGCTGTCCATTTGTTCATTTAGGATTAATATTTGCTTTGCGCACTTAATTGTTCTAATGTTTTCTGAATGAATAAAACAAACATTATATCCTATCTTGGATTGGCCTTTTATTATTATGTAATAACTTTCCTTGTCTCTAATTTTGATCTTTGTTTTAAGAGTCACTCTGTGTCCCACTGGCAACTTCAAACATGCTGCCTCAATTCATGGTATTATCACTTATTTTTATTTCTTACATGGTCATGAGCCATATATATATATATATATATATATATATATATATATATATATTAGTATATCAATTAGTATTATCAATTATCAATTAGTATTAGTATATCAATTAGTATATATATATTACTATACATATTACTAATATATATATATGGTACAGTAAAAATACAGAATAAAAAAATTGTACAACTGTATAGGGCACTTACAAGAATAGAGCAGGCAAGACTGGAAGTTCTATTAGATGAGTCAGTAAGTGCATATGAAGACCTGGGACATAATAGACACTATTGTATACTTTATAAACACTGTATACCAGCATCACCACAAACACAGGAATACTGCTTTGCACTATGACATTGTGATGGCTATATCACTACGTGATAGGAATTTTTCAGCTGCATCACATAATCTTATGGGACTACTGACATATGAGTATGTGTGGCCCATTGTTGACTGAAATGTTGCTATGCAGTACATGACTATAATTAAAACTATGATTATTATAATACCTGTCTCAGTGTTTCTCAGAAGATTAATGAGATCTCATCTAGTGTCAAATTGTAGGTATCCACTATCTGTTAGCTGCCATTATCAATAATACTAATTATTAATTAAACCTCAATTATCTTTGACCCTCTCCTCTTTCTAATTTTTAAATGTCCCAAATGCCTCATATTTCCTTTTCTCTACCCTGAACCATTGCAGTAACTCCCTGACTTCCAATTCTTTCACAGTTCTGCACCATTACCACCATACCTGGGGTTTTTTTCCCAAAAAATACTAATCTGATTATGTAACTCCCCTGCTCAAAAATCTTTGTCAGCAGGATCAACTCCAAAGTCCTTAGTTTGATATGTAACAGTTTTACAAAATGAGCCCAGTCCAGCCTCTTAACTTCATTGACTACATTACAAACCATTCCTCAACACTTTTTGGCCTTTCATACCTGTACCTTTGCACATGCTGCTCCCCTCTGTGTGCTCTCCCCAATTTCTTCACTGGGTACACTGATGATTTTTTGTTTTTCCTAATTCCACTGGGACTTATTCTCTATGCTAACATGTATAGACACTCCTCACTTAATGACTGAGTTCCATTCCTATCACTAGGTTATTAAGTGAATTGGTCAATAACCAAGGAGCTTAAAAGCATGTCTTGTGGTGTGTTGTGGTACCATAAGGTATTTTTCAATAGATAGGATGTAAAAAAAAAATCAGAATATGTTTTCTTGTGTGATTGTCAATGTTTCATGTAGTGAATGCTAACCATCTGTGGAAATGAGACAAAGGTTGAGGAAGGGGATTCCCCATGGTACAGCTGATCATAAATCTGAGTGGTCATTAAACAGGTAGGTCATTAAGTGAGGATAGGCTGTACATTCTCCCTGTCCTAGAAGGCTGACACTAAGGACTGTTTCTTGGATTTCCTTGCTTGCCCACTTCTTGTTGAGATCAGCCCATGGGAGTTCCAAGACAGAAACAGAGCAAGGGCAGGGAATATACTCCTCCTCTCCCTCTCTCTTTACCAGGGTTCTGGACATGGGGGCATCCCCGAATAACTACAGCTTCTCTCAGGTGGCCCCACGTCTGTAACTACAGCTTTCAACCAGGACCTAGTCACATCATTCCTGCCCTCTCTCCATCAGGCCCTGGAGCATTGTTGCCTTCCCGCTAGTACTAGTTCCTTCAACAAAATATCTTCAAGAATCCTAGATGACCTCTTAACATATATAACCTGAATCTAATCATGAAAAAACACCAGACAAACCCACATTGAGAGACATTCTGCAAAATAACTACCCTGTCTTTTCTTAAAATGTCAAGGATTTTTATACACATAACTCCTCCTCCGACAGGGATATGACAACTGAATGTGGTATATGCTCTTTATTGACTCTTGGACTGAGAAGGACTAGCCATATTCTATAATTGGCAAAATTTGACTGTGGATTAGAAAATATCATTGTGTTTTAAAGTTCCTGAATAGGAAAATTATATGTATGATATATAGAGAAAGGAGAGAAGGAAAATGTTCTTAATTTGAGGACCATGACTGATACACGTGTGAAACTTCATTAATAAACATTCAAGTTTACCATAATCTTCCGTCTATTAATAATAATCAATAAAACATACTATCTTTTAGATATTTTACAAGGGCTGCCCAGAAAGTATCCAGCCATGTATTATGAAAGAGGCATTTATGGCTGGATTTTTTCTGGACAGCCCTCGTATATCCAATTACTATATTATCCTTATAACAACTCTGTGAGAAGGTTTTGTCATTAGCCCCTTTTGAGAGCCCAGAGGCATGAGGTGAGCCCTGGAGCATGGGTGTTTGTCTCCTGCACACAGATTAAGTCTGATGCTGTCTTTCTGCCCTGGGCAATGTTTGATGCTCTCTATCATGCGTCCAAAGCACTTTACACAGACCTGTTCTATTGCAGTTATCATGTGATACTATAATTATTTTTAAAACTATGTTCATCTTCCCTGTTTTTTTCTTCCAACCTAGCACAAAGTCTGACACGTAGTAGGCATCTATTACAATAATAAACAAATAAATCAAGGATGGAGTATATACATAGTTTGTTTAACCTTTTACCACTACAGGAAAGGCAATTCAATGCACCCTAGAGGTGTATGGCAGATATGTCATTAACTACAATGGCTCTGTCAATATGACAGCCACATGTGGCTATTGAGCACTAGAAATGTGGATAGTGTAAACTGAAGTGCTGTAAGTGTAATAATGACATAAGCATTTATTATGAAATTTTATTATGAAGAAGTATAATATCTCATTATACTTTTGTTACTGATTACTTGCTTTAAAAATATTTGGGCTGCATTAGTTTAAATTAAAGTTTTGTTCTTTGTTTAATGTAGCAACTAACTTGAAAACTACACGTGTAGCTCCCTATCGCTGTGGGCTAACACTGGTAGACACAAATGAGCAAGTTACTAATTACGCTGCTTTGATGGTTCTGATTGTTCTACGACAAAAGCAGCAAATCTTGCCTTCTTCATCCCTTTTTAAAACTAGTAAGGTCTACTGGGGTAGTATCCTTGTATGTTAATGTACATACTAATCAACAGCAGACATCTTGTTAAAATGCATATGCTTATCAGTAGGTCAGGGCCTGTGATTATGGGCCACAATGAGTAGAGGGGGACTGTAGCACCCCAGGCTATAATTTGATGCAGGTGTTGGCTATAAATGTTTCATTAACCTAAGGAAAGTCAGAATTTTAGCAAGTCTAATTATTGCTAACCAGCTTTGGTTATAGCAGCTAGTCATAAGATGTGAGTTCCCCAACCTAAAATATAGGTTACCACACTAATAATCAAATGTTGGCAAAAGTAAGCAAACTTTTCTATTAACATAATCTAAGAAACAGAATTATGCAAATGCTCTGCTAAAAATATACCCAGCATTTAAAAAACCCCAGCTGTGCCTCAGGGAACATTATAGGAAGTCAGCTGGACCTAAGATGACCCCCTGGATTCTGGTGTAACGGATGTACTTGAAAATTATAGCTGGATTGGAAAAAAAACTATGTTCCTCCTACGTGCCTAGAATTTCATCTAAATTATTTCTATATCACAATATGGCTTTTTAATGAAAAGAATCTGTCTTATTCATTTCTGGATAATAACACATACAAGTTAATGCGGGCCAGGAACTATGTTGTAAAACATGACAAGCAGCGGCCACGGCTGGAGCAATAACAAGAAAGTGCTCTAAGCTGTCAAACACTGAACCAGATATGTCAAAACACTAATAATGGGGTGAGGGGGGCATGTGATGCACCGCGAGGAACAGGGAATTGTCCACAACGTTGTGCCAAAAAATACTACCATTACCAAGAGAAGACTTTACTACTAGGAAATATTTTTGTGACTTAGTAATAATACTAGTATTACTTTTTATCACACTGTGAGGTAAAGATTGTACTTCTTATTTTGTAGAAGAAACATCCAATTACCTGGGAGCCATGACTTGAAAACCCTATAAGTCATGTTCTGCTTCCAATCACCACCTGAACCTTTGGTAAGAAGCAAAGGAAGCAAGATGAAGTGTGAGGTCATGTTAGTGACAATGTCATGCCAGCTCAAGGCAAAAATTTGCTTCTCATCTTCTCTTGTCCTCAGATATACCCAATGCCTTGTGCCCCCTCTGCCCCCTTTTCACCCTCAAAAATACTCCTCTCTAAGAAATATCTAATAAAAACATTTATTCTAACGGAGGAATGTGATTACAGAATTTCATGGAGCCGCTAATAGGTCAGGGCAGGGAGGGAAAATCACTGGGAGAGGAAGCCTGACCTCCCTGAAATTGTGTCTCCTTAGACAATGTAAGGAACATTGTATAGCTCAAACACCCAAGAAATTCTATGATTTACTAAGAAAGATAAATCATTTTCTACAGTAATCATAAAATAAATACAGGTGATCTAAAAATGAATTTGAGATGAGCATACACTGATTATCCTTTTTGATTCTTTTGTTTGTTTTCTAAAACTGTTTATTAATGAGCTGAGCTTTGAGAAAACAGGTATTTGCTGATGCCTACTTTCATTCAGCTCATAATAGGCAAGATAATAAATTGTAGGTGAGGACAGTTGGGAGGCAGAAGAAACAAGTGGATATTATTATAGAAAATCAGCAGATTATGCAATTCTTTATTCTAGTACTAAGTCCTTCAAACTAGTTATAAATAAAGAATATTAATTCAAATAAATTTCAAGACTATTAAAACAATTTGCTAAACCCAGTAAGATGTTATCTGTAATTCATTAAGTTTCTTTCTAAGAGAACTGTTTTTCTATTTCTAGATTTTGCTGACCCCTTTGGTGTTATCACACTGGGAAAATGTGTTTATTACTGGACCACTATCATTTAACATTAAGAAAGTCGCAAATCACCTACTATATGAGTCATTTTTTCAAACTTACCAAGATTCCAAATTATGGTACTTGAATCCCTTTAACCAGTGTTAGTGTAGTTCTTTGGAGACACACCATTTATTGTTATAACATGAAGCTCTACTCCTGGAGTCCCTGGAATACACAGAAGAGAGGCCACAGTAAAATAGATGTGTGTAGCAACGGCAAAAAGTGTTGTAAGTAGTAAGAAATAGAAACAATACATTTCAAGTTAAAGAACCTTGTCCCAAGGTCGAATCACTGTATCAATATCCAGAAAATGATTATTCTAGCAGTACAAATTCACATTTTCATAAAAGAATTCCTCCACAAACTTATGATTATTTCTAGATGGGATTCTTGCCTTGCAGATTACTCATAGGTTTTAATATCATGCCCACCCAATAAATTGATAAACTACCTAGCAGAATTCTGAAAACCCCTTTCTCCACCCACTCTTAGACTTCTTCCTGGCTACTCGTGGAAAATACAGCTTGAAAGTTATGTGGGTAGGCAGTAGTATAAAATGCAGTTAATTCAAGGCCTATGGTATGTACATTAAAAAAAAAAAAAAAGTTGACCATAAATGTGCAATTTGAATCATAATGTTCTTCAACTCAATATCAAATGTTTTTTTCTGGGGAACATGCTAGGGCACTCTGCCTCAAATGAGGTAGAGAGAGACGCCAATGCCAACTTGAACCCCTTGTGTTAGACGTCATACTGATCTTGCTCTCATATCAGAGAGCTTACATCTCTATAAGAAAGTGACCAAGATCTAGACACATTCCCCCCTAATACCATACAAATATTCTCTTCAAAAGAAAATTGTCCCAGAATTATTTTACCAGTAATATTTGCTCTGCTGCCTCTTATTCAGTAAGTCCACATTTGCCTAAAGAATTAAGTTACAGAATCTTCCACTGGCAAATCTCAAGAAATACTAAAAACTCAAGTAAAAACTGAAAAATTAATTAGGTAATTTGTACACAGAGCAACATGTATTTAAAAATATTAAGTAGGGGAAGCCCGGATGGCTCTGGGTTAAGTGCTCACTTTGCAGCCCCAGGGACTGAGGATTGAATCCCAGCCCCAGCCCCTGCGGACCCATATGCTGAACTGGGGAGTGCCCCCGGGGTGAGAGCCTGGCCCAGTTCCTGCCCTGTGCAGCCCCGCACCCATCTGTGGAATGAAACTATGTGGAAAAACCAATGATGTGCAACTATGGAGACTGTTCTGGGCCCTCCCCCCACCCCTCTCTCTCTGTCAAAAACAATAAAAATAAATCTTTAAAAAATACTAAGTAAAGCATAAAATAGAAGTAGGAAGAGGAAAGAAGGGGGATAGTAAAAGAATAAGAACAGGAAACAATGATATTTTCGGGTCATTGCCATTTTTTGTAAATTAAAGGTACCATCAACAACACTTCCTACCTTATACAATTGCCAGATTACTTTTTATGTGCGTGCCACACAGCAGATGACACATGTACAAAAATGTTCGATGAATGGATGGCTTTAAATTTTCCATTGAGAACAAGGACATACACTAACAGACACAAGTCAAACAAAGCAAACAACATGGAGATGGAAAAATGGGTGTAATTTAATTCTATAATGTCAATAATGATAGAGCAAAGCAAATTAAAATAGATATAATGGAACTCATTCTATAGCCTCACTTGGCTACAGAACTAAAACTGCAGTCTTATTCCCGTTCTCAGCCAATGGCACACCTTAAGTTCTCAACCTCAGGGCTGGAACTGGTACCTCACCCCAAAACAGAGTATAACAGCAGGAACACCTACCCAAGGACATTATCAGCAAATATACCTAGAAACACTGGCATGCACATGTCTATGCCAAATCAAACCTGTAAAATCTGAGTAGCTCAATTAGTCACTGCACAGATACCAATGTAAGGAATCAAGGATAATGAAAAATCAGGTAAATGAGACCACCAATGGAAATTAATGAAGATTCAAGAACTGACCCTAAAGAAAAGGAGATCTATGAACTGTCAAACCAAGAATTCAAAATAATCCTCTTAAGTTTAGCAGATCATAAAACACAAAGACAACTAAACGAAATTAGAAAAACAATGCATTAACACAACAAGAAGTCTGACAAAAAAGAAAAGAAAGAAACCACACACACAGATATCCTAGAATTGAAAAATACAATAACTGAGCTGAATAATTCAATAGAGTTTCAAAAGCAGACTCAACCGTGCAGAAAAATCAGTTACCTAGAGGATAAGGCATTTGAAATTATCTACTCAGAGGAGCAAAAAGAAAAAAAAAAAAAAAAGAGAAAGAGTGAAGAAAGCCTAAAGGGATTTATGGGACATCATAAAAAGAAACAATATTTGCATTATGGTAACTTTGGAATGAGAGAAAGAGAAAGGGACAGAAAGAACAAATAAACAATGGCTGAAACTTTCCAAATCTAGAAAGAGAAATAGATATCCAGACCTATGAAATCTAAAGGACCTCAAATACAATATTATAGGTTGAATCTGAACAGGGCTACAATTAGACACATTATAATTAAGTAGTCAAAAGTCAAAGAAAGAAATTGTAAAGGTAGCAAGAGATCACAAGGTAGTTCCATTTTTAACTTTTTGAGGAACCTTCATACTACTTCCCATATTAAGTATAGATAACAAATTCATGGTTATTAGATGGGAGAGGAGATGAGAAGCTACATACGGTACAAAGGAACCCCCTTAAGACTATTGGCAGATTACTTAACAAAAACTTTTCAGGCCAGGAGAGAATTGGATGACATATTCAAAATATTAAAAAATAAATAAATGTCTAACAAGAGTTCTGTACCTGGCAAGACTGCCCTTCATAAATGAAGGAGGGATAAACATTTGCCCAAACAAATGAAAGCTTAGGGAGTTCATCTCCACTCTGGTCTGCCTTAGAAGAAATGCTAACAGGAGTTCTTTTCGTTGAAAGGACACTAATCAACACCATGAATATATAAAAAGATGGTGTAAAACTCACTGGTAATGGCACATATAGAGTCAAAGTTGGATTACATAATATGGTAATGGTGGTACATAATACACTTACAACTCTAAAATTAAAGAATATAAATATTGCAAAAATACCATAACTATAATAATCTGTTATTAGTTACACAATATAAAAATATATGTAAATTGTAACAGCAATAACTGAAAATATGAGGGGGACGAGAAGCAAACATGTAAAATTTAGGAATGATATTGAAGTTTAAAATAAGGTGTTATGGGGAAGCTGGGATGGCTCAATGGGTTAAGCTCTCACTTAGCAGCGCCGCGGACTGAGGATCGAATCCCAGCCCCTGCCCCGGCCCATGCGGACCCATATGCTGAACTGGGGAGTTCCCCCAGTTCAGTTCTCTTTCTCTCTCTCTCTCTCTCTCTCTCTCTCTCTCTCTCTCTCTCTCTCTCTCTCTCTCTCTCTCTCTCTCTCTCTCTCTCTCTCTCTCTCTCTCTCTCTCTCTCTCTCTCTCTCTCTGTCTCTCTGTGTCAAAAACAATAAAATAATAATAATAATTTTTAAAAAACTAAGGTGTTATAATTTTAAGATTTAAATAAGCCTCATGGCAACCACAAGAGAAAAACCTGTAGCAATCACACAGGAGCATGATTAAGGAGTCAAAGCATACTGACACCAAAAGACATCAAAACACATAAAAAAGGACAGTAGATAAAAACCAAGGAATGATGAATATAAGACAACCAGGTAATAGTCAACAAATGACAATAATAAGTTCTAACTTATCAATAATTATTTTAAAGGTAAATGAGTTAAATTATCCAATCAAAACACAATAACTGAATCGACTTTTTTTTAATGATCTAAAGACGTGTTGCCTATAAGAGTCTCCTTTTAGCCTTGAAGACATATATAGAATGAGAATAAAGGCATGGAAAAAGACATTTTAAGAAAATGATACCCCCCCCAAGACACACACACCCCCAAAAGCATGGTAGGTATAACAAATAAAATTGATTTTAAACTAAAAATGGGAAAAAGATAACAAAGGTCATTATATAGTGATAAAGAGGTGAATATACTAAGATATAACAATTATAAATATATATGCATCAAACGTTACAGTATCTAACTCAGGGATGTCCAACCTTCTGGCTTCTCAGGGCCATATTGGAAGAAGAATTATCTTGGACCATTCATAAAATATACTAACAACAGCTGATGAGCTAAAAAAAAAAAAAAAATCAATGTTCTAAGAAAGTTTACGAATTTGTGTTTGGCTACATTTAAAGCCATCCTGTGCTGCATGTGGCCAATGGGCCACAGGTTGGACAAGCTTGGTCTAAATATATAAAGAAAAAACTAACAAAGCTAAAAGGAGAAATAAATAGTAATATAATAATAGCTAAGAACTTTAATATTCCACTATCAACAATGGAAAGATCATCCAGACAGAAAAGTAAGAAAGCAGTGGAGTTGAACACTATATACTAAATGAACCTGACATCTACAGAACATTCTATCTGACAACAGGGGAATACATATTCTTCTCAAGTGCACATAGAACATCTAGGATAGACTATATATTAGGCCACAAAATAAGTCTTGGCATATACAGGAAGATTGAAATCATACCAAGTACCTTCTCTGACCACAATAACATAAAAGTAGAAACCAACAATAAGAGGGGAAACTGAAAAATTCAGGAACATATGAGAATTAAATAATACTCTTCTGAACAATTAATGGATAAAATAGATTAAAGGAGAAATTTTAAAATTTCTTGAAACAAACAAACATGGAAACATAATATACCAGTACTTATGGAATGCAGAAAAAGCAGTTGTAAGAGGGATGTTCATAGCAATAAACAATAAAAATAAAGATCCCAAATAAACAACCTAACTGGACACCGTAAAAAGCTAGAAAAAGAACAATAAAATAAGTCCAAAGTTAGAAGAAAGGAAATAATAAAGATCAGACCATAAATAAATGAAATGAAGAACAGAAAAACATAAATAAGGATTAACCAACTACAAGTTGGTTCTTTGAAAATATAAACAAAATTGATGAACCCTTAGCTAGAAAAAAAAAGGAGACCCAAATCAACAAAATTATAAATGGAAAATGAGACATTGCAACTGATATCACAGAAACACAACCGATAAGAGGCTACTATGAACATAGAACCCAGAAACACACAACCTACAAAGACTAAATTCAGAAGAAATAAAAAAATCTGAATAGACCAATTGCCAGTAAGGAGATTGGATAAGTAATAAAAAATCTTTCAAGGAGAAAAGCTGAAAATCAGATGGCTTACCTGGTGAATTACCAAACTCTTCCAAAAAAAAAAAAAAATTATAAAGAAGGGAACACTTCCAAACTCATTTTACAAGGCCAGCCTTACTCTGATACCAAAGCCAGATAAGGACATTACTAAGACAAGAAAACTATAGGCCAATATCTCTGGAGACTACAGATACAAAAATTCTCAACAAAATATTAGAAAACCAAATCAGCATCACATTAAAAATGATCATTCACCATGATCAAGTAGGATTTATCCCTGAAATGCAAGAATGTTTTTTAACATATACTGATCAATCAATGTGATATACCACATTAACAGAATAAAAGAACTATATGATCATCTCAATAGATGCAGAAAATGCATTTAACAAAATGTAATATCTATTCATGATAAAAACAAATTAGGCATAGGATAGACATATCTCAACATAATAAAGACAACAAGCCCACAGTTAACATTATAGTAGATGGTGAAAGATTGAAAACTTTTCTTCTAACCTCAGGAAAAAGACAAGGGTGCTCATTCTCACCACTGCTAGTCTCTGCAAGTCTTAGAGCAGTGGTGTCCAACCTTTTGGTTTCCCTGGGCAACATTGGAAGAAGGATTGTCTTAGGTCACGCATAAACTACACTAATGCCATCAATAGCTGATGAGCTTTAAAAAATTAAAAAGTTACAAAAAATGTTTTTCATAATGTTTTAAAATTTTGCGTTGGGCCTCATTCAAAGCCATCTGGGCCATAGGTTGGACATGACTGTCTTAGAGCAATCAGGTAATAAAAAGAAATAAAAGGCACTAAAATTAGAAAGGAAGAAGTAAAACATTTTTTATTTGTAGATCATATAATTTTATATCTCGAAAATCCTATATATAAAAGATTCAACTAAAATTGTTGGAATTAATGAATTCAGTAAAATTACAGAATATAAAAATTAACATAAAAATTAGAATTTTTATACACTAACAACAAATATTTTGAAAAATAAGTCAATCCATTTACATTAGCATCAAAAACATAAAATACTTAGGGATAAATATAACCAAGGAAAGAAAATAAGTCTACTCTGAAAACTACAATACACTGATTTTTAAAAAATCAACTAAGACAAAAATAAATGAAAAATTATCTCATGTTTAGACTAATTAATATTGTTAAAATTACAATACTACCAAAATCTGTCTACAGATTCAATGCAATCCCTATCAAGACCCCAATGACACTTTTTGACAGAAATTTTAAATTATTAGGTACAGGCATAAAAACTGACAGACAAATGGAACAAATGGAAAGCCCAGAAATAAACCCATGCATATCTGATTAATATTTGACAAGGGAGCCAAGAATCCTCATAGAAAAAAAAGACCGTCTCTTTAAAAAATGGTGCTGGGAAAACCGAATATTCACATGAAACTTGAACCCTATCTTACATTCACAAAAATTATCTTGAAAGGGATTAAAGAGTTAAATGAAAGACCTGAAACCATGAAATTCCTAGACGAAAACACAGCTGAAAGTTCCTTGACATGGGTCTTAGTAATGATTTTTGCAAAGCACACCTAAAGCACAAGCAACAGTATCAAAAGTAAACAAGTGGGATTACATCATACTAAAAAGCTTCTGCACAGTGAAAGAACCCATCAACAGAATGAAAGACAACTTACAGGATGGGAAAAATATGTATAAATTATTGACCTGATAAGGGGCTAATATTTAAAATATACAAAGAACTCACACAATTAAAAACTGGACAAAGGATCTGAGTAGAATTTTTCCAAAGAAAACATGAATGGCCAACAGGTACTTGAAAAAAATGCTCAACATCAGTAGTCATTAGGTAAAAGCAAATCTAAACCACAATGTGATATTACACCTCATGCCTGATAGAATAGCCATCACCAAAAAGACAAAAGATAAGGTATGGATGTAGAGAAAAGGAAAACCTTGTGCACTGTTGGTTGGAATGTAAATTGGTACAACAACGACAGAAAACAATATAGGTACCTCAAGAAATTAAAAATAGAACTATTCTATGATCCAGTAATTCCACTTCTAGGAATAATATATCCAAAGAAAACAAAAACACTAAATCAAAAGGTATCTACACCCCCATGTTCATAGCAGTAGCCACGACACGGAAACAACCTGCATCTATTGATGGATGACTGCATAAAGGAAGTGTGTGTGTGTGTGTGTGTGTGTGAGAGAGAGAGAGAGAGAGAGAGAGAGAGAGAGAGAGAGAGAGAGAGAGAGAGAGAGATGGAATATTATTCAGCCATAAAAATGAGGAAGTCTTATTTGTGACAACATGCATGTACTTTGAAATTGTGCTAAGTAAAATAAGTCAGAAAAAGGCAAACACTATATGATCTCATCTATATGTGGAATCTAAAAAAAAAGAACACACCCCAACAAATTCATAGGAAAAGAGATTGGATTAGAGGTGGAAGTTTGAGGGAGGGGGAATTGAAGGAAGGTGGTAAAAAGGTACAAACATCCAATATAAGACAAATAAGTGCTAGAGATATAATGTACAACATGATGACTAGAGTTAACATAGCTGTATGATATTTAGGAAAGTTGATAAGAAAGTAAATTCTAGGATTTCTCATCATAAAGAGAAAAATATTTTTATTGTATCTGTATGAGATGATAGATGTTAACGTATTGTAATCATTTCACAATATGTGTAAATTAAACCTTCGTGCTGTACACCTTGAATGTATACAGTGATAGAGCAATAATTTCTCAATAAAACTGAAAAAGAGAAAGCAGATATCACTAAATTGAAACATTAATGAGCTAGTACTTGAGTGCATCAGAATGGCAAAATTTGGGGATGCCCATATAGCTCAGCAGGTTGAGTGCTTGCCTTGCAGCTGCAAGGTCCAGGGATCAAATCCTGACCCCAGCCCGTGCAAACTGAACTGTGGCACAACTGGTAACCTCCATGACTTGGCAGCGAAGGTTCTTGCCTTCTGTGCACAAGGCCCCCAGTTTAGTTCCTGCCCCACGCAGCCCCACATCCACCTGTGTGCAATGAAACTATGCCACAACTAATGATGTACAACTATGGAAACTGCTCTGGGTTCTCCCCCCTTCTCTCTTTCTCTTACCTTCTCTCAAACAATAAAACAAATCTAAAAAAAAGAATAGCAAAATTTGGAAAGTAGATAATATCGAATATGGTGAAAATGTAAAGAAATAAAAACATGTAGACTGCTCATAGAAATTAAAATAGGTATAGTCATTCTGGGGGGAAATGCAGCAATATTTAATGAAATAAATAGACTTAGGGCCTATCAGCATGATCACTCCTTTGTAAATACCACAGAGAATTTCTCATGCAGGTGGCTTAGAATAACACATGCTACATGAGTTATGGTTGTATTTTATTTGTAACCCCAGATGGCCACACCCAGGAACGTAGCTGAGTAATTTTAACATATATGTTCTATGGACCAATTAGGAGCAATAAACTGAACCCACATAGCAATGTAGATAGATCTTAAGAACATTAAGTGAAAAAATAAATAAATAAAAATGAAGACAAAGAATGAGATGCGAAGCTCAGTGCTTTGTGCAAATTGTTAAAGATACAGCTAGGAAACAACACTACATACTTTATTTTAGTGCAAATAGTAGGTCATATAAGTACATAAGAGGGGCAGCCTGTGGGGGAAATAGAAGCAGGAAGTAAGAATGGCAATTTGGAATGAAAGAACATTTTTAATTAATCAAATTACTATTATATATGAGGGCTTTCTGTAAAGTATCTAGCCATGTAACCATCCTCGTTATATTGACAATGGCTGGATTTTTTCTGGACAGCCCTCATATATTTGGGACACTTTTATGTATGTCAAATTAATCCTCATGGCCATTAGTGGAACTCTGATGAGCCAGGTCATTACTCTGTTATAATAGTTGGTTTATCAGTAGCAGCTCAGCACTGCTCACCACCCAGATGGTTTCAACCACTACTTCACTTGCAGTTGCTTTTATTCTCAGTCACATATTATTTAATTTATATCTGTCCTATTAGTAAAAGAAAGTATGCATAAAATTACTAATATTAATATACAAATTAATCAGGAGCATTAGTCATCATCAGACCCAGTCCCAATATTTATGAAGAGTATAGCAGAGTACAAACAGAGACCCACTCACCAAATGTCTAAATCAACCTAAGCATCTGAAATAAAATGGGTTTTATCCTTCTACCCTCACCACTACACCTTCTTTGTAAACCAGAAGTGTAGCGTGTAGAGTCCGTGTACTTTTCAGAGTTTGGTTCTGAAACACTGAAGTTTCAACCATTTTTTTTTCCCTGAATGTAAACTGCCATCCCTTGGTGTCTCCTAGGTAGAGGAGTTCCATGGAGAGAGTGCAGGTCACATTGGGGGTGGGGGAGGGGTGACCTGGGGAAAGGGCCTTGCAGGCCCTAGAAGCAGGTACAGGCTGTTTGGGCAGGAAATTCTGAAGTCCTGGACTGGAAATTCAGTGTCATCTGGAAGGGAGGGTATGAGCTCTGAGTGTGTATATCCTCTGGGCCCTGCAGATCCTACACTCTATTAGGAGGAGGGCCAGAGCAGGTAGGTCCCAAAGACTGAGGTGGGGCCCCTCTTGTCTAGGCCAAACAAAGCATTTTTACAAATGTGTTATGAACTGAGAGTTTGTGTCCCCTGAGAATTCATATGTTGAAGCTTCAATCCCAGTGTGATAATATTTGGAGATGGGGGCCCTTGGGTGGTATTTAGGTTTAGATGAGATCACGAGGGTGGTGTCCCCATGCTGAGATTAGTGTCCTTATATGAAGGAGGAGATACGAAAGCTCTTTTTCTCTCTACCACGTGAGGACACAGTAGAAGGAAGCCCTCTGCAAGTCAGGAAGTGGGCCCTTCGCTGGGAACCAAATTAACTAGCACCTTAATCTAGGACTTTCAGCCCCCAGAATTGTCAGGAATAAGTTTCTGTGTTGTTTTGTTATAGCAGCCCAAGTTGATTAAGACATGTGCCTGGAAATGCTCCCCATCAGATCTGTAGGTCAAATGAATATGTTAATAATATAGGCCAGCAAGAAGTCTCTGCTAATAAAACACTGCAAAGGGAAAGCACTGTGACGGTGTAACTGATTTAGCTTTTCATTTATTGGGAATAAAAGCTACCAACATTTGGAATGTCTTATTTATGGGTCAATGATTGCAAATAACAGCCTTATACCTTCCAGCTTAATCTGAAACTTAGAAATAATACATGAAAATGATCTAAATTAAGTGATTTTTAATGTAAAGTTTTAAATTTCCAAACATTAAATGAAAGTATTTTTTGTCTATTGTTTATGTCATATGCATAGATAAACTAAATCTACATTTCATTGTGGTTTCAATTTCTAAATCAAAGATGATCTAGTACTTATAAATTTATGGCCAAGTCATGATTTTCTTATATTTTTAGTAAATTAAACAATGTGTAATATTTATTAAATGGACAAAAGCTTATGCATTATAAAAATAATCAAAGATTATAAAAATTGCATTTAAGGTAAACACTATGATATAGCCATTAATAATATGCTCACCTAAAAATATTTTAGATTAAAAATAATTTATTATGCAAAAGAAATGAAAGAATGATTTAAATAATCCTTAATAGTTTCACAAGTATTTAAACTTGTGAAAGGGATAATCAGACCAAAGACAATAATCATTGTAAAATGGTATAGTAGAAAGAGTGTGAATTTTGGAGAGTACTTATAACCTGTGAAATAAGTACAGTAGTTTCATGATTACAGGAATTTTGAAAGAATTAAATGAATAGGTTAGCTCACTACTCTCAAGATTCTGCTTGAACACCCTCACAACCCCCACCCCCCAGTTCTCATAGATGCTACCATAGCCTTCATATAGCTTATCTACTCTTTTTTTTTTTTAATTTTATTGTTAAATTTATTGGGGTGACATTGATTGGTAACAATTAGATAGTTTCCGGATGTACAAGTCCACATCACGTTACCCATGCATCACATTATGTGCTCACCACCCAGAATCAGCTCTCCTTCCATCACCACATATCCGTTGTCCACTCCCACCTCCCCCACAACTCTCCCTCCCCCTCCTCCCCTTCCCTCAGGCAATCACCAAGCTATTAAGTGTGCTTGTCTACTGTTCTCTATTAATACTTTTAGTACTTCTTGTTCATACCTCTCTAATATATTTATATATTATTCATACTGAGAAAGGCTTTTTGAAACAGGTGTGTAACCTGGAACTGCAATGGCATTCAACGTAATTGCAGTGGTTTTAAGTAGAGCCT